>VZRF01007450.1:0-22627 GCA_013396875.1 Vireo altiloquus
GCCCGACTACCTGCTCTGCACCGTGGAGATGCAGGACAAGCTCATGCCTGCCCTGCGCGAGGCCATCACTGAGTTTTTTGGCCCCAACCCCCGAGAATCCCCGGATTTTGGCCGCATCGTGAGTGACAAGCAGTTCCGGCGCATCCGGGCACTGCTGAGCAGCGGGCGTGTGGCCATCGGGGGACAGACAGATGAGGCAGAACGCTACATCGGTGAGGCTTGGGGGTCACACACCTCTTGGTGAACACATGGGGGGTTTTCAGGGAGTCTTCATCCAGAGGGGAGGCTCTAGAGGGAAAAGAGTTTTAGGGGTGCTTAAAAAGGGGTCCCGAGGGGAGCTTTCATCTCTAACTTCTGTGCCCGGCGGATGCTGTCGGGTTTCCTCTCTGCAGCTCCCACAGTGCTGGCAGATGTGCAGCCCTCGGACCCTGCCATGCAGGAGGAGATCTTCGGGCCTATCCTGCCCATTGTTGTTATTGCCAACATGGATGAAGCCATTGACTTCATCAACGCGCGGCCACGGCCATTGGCTCTCTACGCCTTCTCCTGTGACAGCAAGGTGTGTCTGTGGAGCAGAAAAAGTGGGGAGGGAAGTCAAGCACTACCTCCACGAGCTCCAGGACATGCTCTGAAGGGTCTTTAGAGCCTAAACACTCCTGGAACATCCGATGGGTGAATTGGGTAATGTTTGCCAAGTCCCTCATCTATCTTCTCTGCTCCCTCCCAGGTGGTGAACCAGGTCCTGGAGCGGACGAGCAGTGGTGGCTTCTGTGGCAACGACACCATGATGCACGTGACACTGACCTCACTGCCCTTCGGAGGGATTGGTAAGTCCAAAATCCCCAATCCTGGCCCTTGGGAGCCGGGTGTGATCCATGGCCTGAGCCATGGTGAGGAAGGTGAGCTTCTTCCTGCAGCCAGTGTGGTGCTGAGCTGGATCCCTTTAAGTCCCTCAGGAGCCAGGTTGTACCTTCATGCCAACTTTTAGGACTAAATAGTAGGAACTATACACTTAGGAAAACCTGGAGAACCTTTTATGAGATCTTGGAGATCCTTCTCAGAGAAGAAGAAATTTTTGGTCTCCAGAGGCACTAACTTTTGCTTTCTCAGCTGAAAAGTGAGGCCACTCAGCCCTGGGCTGTGGGTGCAGCATGGTCCAGGGATACAGGAATACAGGAATGTTGCTTCCTAGAATACTCCCCATGTCTTGATCTCTCCCTCGAATATAAAACCCTTCATTTGATGCTGCCCTTGCTCAGCATCTCTGTCGGGGCTGGCACCTGAGTCAGACATAATGAAACACCTGGACAATTATTTCCTCACCTGCCTGTGGCTCAGGGAACATTTTTTGGTACTTCCTATTCCGTAACTTATCTTATTTGGGAATGATTCAGACCAACCACCTCCAATTATCAGGTAAAGCACTTTAGAGCAGGTGAAGGGGCTGAAGTCATTGGGGTGAGATGGCGCCAAAACTTCCACAGGAAGTCACTGGGCTCTTAAACTCCAGTTAAACTAGCCACAGGAACTGGGAGAACTGGTGCTGCCAACTTAGCTCCAGGTTTTTGGAGTTCTGGGAAGAAGGTGTAACAGCTCCAACTGTGGGGAGATGCAGTGGAGCATCACAGAGGGAAATCAAGACTTGCAGAACCCAGCAAAGCTTGTGTAGATAAATGGAGGTGGGTAAAAAGGAGATGCTGGGGCCTCCAAACTGCTGAGGTGCAGCAGGATTGGCTGGTCTGAGCATCCACCTGGAAGAGGCACTGGGAAAAATGGAATTCCACCACCATGTCTGTGCTGGTCAGAAAATCCTGTAGGCATCTTTTTCCCACGTGTTGATGCTTGGAGAAGGCATCATCAGAAGCAGAGTCCCACCCTGAGCGTGGACCTGTCCTGTGTGTTCCAGGGAACAGCGGCCTGGGAAAATACCATGGGAAGTTCACCTTCGACACCTTCTCCCACCACCGTGGCTGCCTGCACCGGAACATGGGGCTGGAGACACTCAACACCCCGCGCTACCCCCCCTACACCCAGCAGAAATTGGGGCTCCTCACGGCCACCTTCGAGGTGAAGCGCAGGGGCACCTGCACCCTGCTCTGAGGCTGCCATCTCCTGCTCTCAGGACACCACGGAGCTGGCGCAGAGAACTGGGACTGTCCCCCTTTCCCTCTTCCTCACCGTGTCCTTTGCCTCACTGGAGCATGTCAGATGGCTGGGATGGACATCCCCTCCTGCACCCTTCTGGCCTCCGCTCCGAACCATTTTCCAGGACACAGCTGAAATAACCAAAACCTGTTTTTCTCACTCCACACTTCTCTTTCTGGTGGAGAAGCACTTCCATCAGCCGCATGTCCCCTCACACAAACTTTTCCTTTGGAATGAACATCTCTCCCTCCTCGCTGTTGCTCTTTGCTTTGTGTAACTCCGCCTGTAGTAAAGACTTTGCATCAAACTCTCTCCCAGCCTCTCTTTGTGCCTCCGTCCTCTGGTTTGGGGTGGTGCTTGGAGAGCTGGGGGGGGCGTTTCCCATCCCAAGCAAGTTTTACCTGGAATGGAGCCAGCAGTGACGTGTGGCAGGGCAGGCAGCCAAAGGTCAGGGCAGGCAGCCAAGGGGCGGGGCAGGGCAGGAAGCTGGCAGCCACACTGTTACCCGGGGAGAGAGAAGCTGTGGTTGAAAGCCCTGGTGCAACCGTCCTGCACCACGGCTGTGGGACCATGGAGACTGGAACTGTCTACCCGCAGCTCCCCGAGAGTGAGGCCAGGAGAGCCCCCGAGGGTGATGGTGGGAACGGGAATGTGGATGGTGATGCCACAAGGTGAGAGTGTGGAGGGACAGAGGGGTGGCAGGATGGGTCCTGGTGCTCTGTCCTCTCCCCAGAGTGGCAACTGGATGCTGGGCTGGAATGATGCGGAGCTCTGAGGAGCTGGGATGGGGCTGGTGTCCCTCTAACACTATTGTAGCCACAGCAGGAACCCCTTTGCGGGTCTGGTGAGCCACCTGCGGGCATCCTGGCTCTCCGGGAAAACTCGGCCCATGGCATACCGCATAGCCCAGCTGGAGGCCCTGGGACACTTTCTGGATGACAAGAAGCAGCAGATCTTGGAAGCCACTGCCTCTGACTTGGGCAAGGTGAGAGGGGACAGGAACAGGAGTGCTCGATGGCCAGAGGAGCTGAGGAGCTCCCACCGCCCAGCTGGGCGTGCTTTGTCCTCCTCCTGTTGGGTTCTCCAGTCCTGCCTGGGCTCTGCCCCAGGCTCACAGCCTCTGGATTTGGGAGACTGAGTTGAAGCATGTCCCAGTCACCATTGTCCAGAGCCTATCCCTGCTCTGCTGTGGGGAGCCCCTTGACATCAACAGCCATTCCCACACCAACTAGCCTCAGTTTCCTTCTTCCCTGAGCAGGTTAATCCCTGATTTCTGTCCCTACTCCCTGCCCTGAACTTCCCACCCTTCTCTCCCTCAGGGATCACCCAGGCTGCAACTCTCCGAGCCCAGATCCCCTGGCTCTGCAGACAGAGCTGTAACACCATACAGGGCTCATTGTCTTCTCTTCTCCAACCTAGTCTCTTTGGACACCCCCTCCATTCTTCCTGTTGTCCACATGAATGGGATCTGCATAATTTTTCCAATTTTTAAGCATTCAGTACTTCATGCTGCAGACACGGGGGGTGCTCAACACCTTTGGGGATTCAAATCCAGCATGGTATATAGAGAGCTCCAGTCTCCAAATCCTGAGCAAAACACTATGGAGTGTTGGGATAAGAGCTGCAGGATATGCCAAGGTGATATATTGGGTCCTTGGTGTCTGCAGGCACCCTTTGAAGCTGAATTATCTGAGATCCTCCTGTGCAAGAATGAGCTCAATGAGACCCTGAACAACCTGTCCCACTGGATGAAGGATGAGCAGGTGGACAGGATTCTGGTGAGAGGGAAGAGGAGAGAGAGGATGGGAGGCAGAGCGGGGTGGGATGGTGGTGCAGGGCGGGACCTGATGTGGTGAGTGTCCGGCAGGCGATGCAGCTGGACTCTGCCTTCATCCGCAAGGATCCCTACGGGGTGGTACTCATCATAGCGCCATGGAACTACCCCATCCACCTGTTCCTGGTGCCCCTCATTGGGGCCATCGCTGCCGGTGAGCCCAACCTTCCAGGCCTCTGACCCAGAGGATCCCAGCAGTACTGAGCACTAGCAAGGGCACCTCGTCCCCAGAAGGGCTGGCTGTCACTATGTCACAGCTCCATCATCCTTTCTGTTTTCCCCCAGGGAACTGCGTCATCATCAAACCCTCGGAGGTATCCAAGAACACAGAGAGACTCGTGGCAGAAGCGCTGCCCATCTACCTGGACAAGGTGGGACACTCTCCCCATCCCTGTGACATGGCTGGGGCAGCCCTGCACACATAGAGCTGTGCTCTGTGCCTGCCTCACACACCATCTCGGGTTCCATGGGCTGCCCAACTTCCTTCCTCCATGCCCAGCTAGCGTTCCAGCCTCCCAGGATGGTGTTGGTGGGGACAGATGATAACAGGAGGGGACTTCTCTCATTTCCTTGCAGGACTGCTTCGCTGTGGTGACCGGTGGTGTGCCGGAGACCACCAGGCTGCTGGAGAACAAGTTTGACTACATCTTTTTCACTGGTACGTCCCATGGGACAGAGCAGAGCCCTGCCTGGATTTTGTGTGAGGAGGAAGAGGGGTTCCCTCCAGACACCCCTGCTAAGAAGGCAGGGATTGGGTTGGGGATATGGTGCCAGGATCTGTTGGAGGACCTGGAATGTGTGTCTGAGGTCTGCCACCACACGCGGTGCCACATCCCAGAGCTGTGCGATGGCTGGTGGGATCCCCACCTCAATCCATGTTTTCCCTGCCCACAGGCAGCCCCCCGGTGGGGCGGATTGTGATGACGGCTGCTGCCAAGCACCTGACGCCGGTGACGCTGGAGCTGGGGGGGAAGAACCCCTGCTACGTGTCCGACACCTGTGACGTGACCAACGTGGCGCGGCGCGTGGCCTGGGGCCGCTTCTTCAACGCGGGGCAGACCTGCATCGCGCCCGACTACCTGCTCTGCACCGCGGAGATGCAGGACAAGCTGCTCCCGGCCCTGCGTAAGGCCATCGATGATTTCTATGGCCCCAACCCCCGAGAATCCCCGGATTTTGGCCGCATCGTGAGTGACAAGCAGTTCCAGCGGGTGCAGAGGCTGCTGAGCAGCGGGCGTGTGGCCATCGGGGGACAGACAGATGAGGCAGAGCGCTACATCGGTGAGGCTTGGGGATCACTCACATCTTCATCCCTGCATGGAGCACATTTCAGGTTTGGAGAAGATTATGATGGGAACTGGGTGCTTGGCCAGGTGTCCTTCTGTACAGGAAGTGGGTCCTGGGGGGATGATAAGGTGTCACCTCCGACCTCCGTCTGGCTGATGCTGTTGGGTTTCATCTCTGCAGCTCCCACAGTGCTGGCAGATGTGCAGCCCTCAGACCCTGCCATGCAGGAGGAGATCTTCGGGCCCATCCTGCCTATCGTCATCATTGCCAACATGGATGAAGCCATTGACTTCATCAACAGCCGGGAGCGGCCCTTGGCTGTCTATGCCTTCTCCTCCGATGACAAGGTAGAGCCAAGCCAGGGCTACACTTGCTGTGTGCTCCTTGGCAGCTGTATCCAGCCATGTTTTTGCTCCAAGTGTTTCCCTTACAGCATATCACCCTAGTTAGGGAGCATGGATTGCATTTGGAAGTACGAGAATGGGGTGGGAGACCCATGTCCCACCTTCTTCATGTCCCTCCCAGGTGGTGAACCAGGTCCTGGAGCGGACGAGCAGTGGTGGCTTCTGTGGCAACGACACCATGATGCACGTGACACTGACCTCACTGCCCTTCGGAGGGATTGGTAAGTCCAAAATCCCCAATCCTGGCCCTTGGGAGCCAGGTGTGATCCCACCCATGGTCAGGAAGGGTCTTGGGGAGAACTCTCAGCTCCACAGGGCTCAGTGGTCCATAAGGAAATTCTCCTCCAGAAGCCCTTTGCTTCGCCTTGGGCTCTTGGGCTTTGCTGGACACCTGTGGAGCACCCAGAGGTTCCTTCTCTCCATATTTCCCATCCCAAGCTCTGTGTTCCCTGAGTCCATGGAAATGTCTTGCTTAAACCATAGGGATTCAGAGGTTTAAGCAACCTGGTCTAGTGGAAGGTGTCCCTGCCCACAGCAGGAGGCTGGAACTGGATAGTCTTTAATGTCCTTTCCAGCCCAAACCATTCTGGGATTCCATGATGGAGATACCCACTTTTGATGGGATGATCTCCACTATCAGCTCCTGTTTTCCACTCCTGTTTTCCTCTCTTCCCACTCAGCTGGCCAGGAGCCCTTTGTCCTGGGGCTGCTGATGTGCAAGGTACTGAACCCAGCCCATCACCCCAACCAAGGCTGGTGTTTTATCAGGAAGATTGGCTGACTCACGGAATTTTATCCCATGTGTTATCAGATGATGTGTGGATTTCCTTTTTTTTTGCCAGCCTGCCTGGCTTTCCTGTGCTTGTTCCTGGTCAGCCAGCTTCCACTTCCCAGCATTCATCCTTGGTGCTGGGTCCCACCTCATCAAAGGCATCTTGGTCATTGTGCCTCTTCACTCCCAGAGTCTTGCCTGCAGCAGGGCTGGATCCAGCATGGATGGGATGTTTTGGAGTTAGGGAAGCTCATCTGAAGCTCATCTGGTGGGAGCAACTTGCTGCTGCCATCGCCTCATCAGTGACACCCCTCCAGTTGCTAAATATGTTATCTGAAATGGTGAAATCCACTGACAAGAGAGTTTTTGGGAATCTTTCAACCTCCCAGCCTAATCTTAATACTCTAAACGTCCACTTGGGCGTGCACTATGTCACGTCCACGGTCCTCTTTGGGTCACATTCCTGGAAAACCGATCCATGGCTTGGAAAGCAGCTGGATGAAGTCGTGGTGCCACTTTTATAGAGCTGGGAGCTTAATTTTGAGTTCTTTGACACAAAGGATGGCCAGATCCAGCCACTCACCAGGGTCCTGTGCTGTGTATTCCAGGCAACAGCGGCCTGGGAATGTACCACGGGAAGTTCAGCTTCGACACTTTCTCCCACCACCGCGGGTGCCTGAAGCGTGGGATGGGCCGGGAGCCCCTCAATGCCCCCCGCTACCCCCCCTACAGCCAGAAGAAATTTGGGATCATCCAGGCCGCTTCCAAGGTGACACGTAAGAATGACTGTACCCTTCTCTGAGGGTCCCCACTTGGGAGTCTCCCCACACAGCACATCTCCTGCTGCTGGTTCTGGTGCCCAGGTGTAATGAAAAGTGTTTCCCCACATCCTGTGTGCTTCACTTTCACCTCCCTGCACCCCTGCTCACCCCAAAAGTCCCTTGACCCCCACATGTCCTTCCATCTCAGTCCCATATTTGTCACCCTGGATTTTAGCCTTCTGATTTTTTTTGCACTTTTGCTATGGAGTCTCTCATGCATTTTATATAAACAAAGTAGTGTTTCTGTAACCGTCTCTCTTGTTTTCATTCCATTCCTGATAGAAGAGGTTTTTGATGGGCTTCTACCTGAACTAGTGGAATTGGAGAGGAGAAGATCTCACTATCCAATCCACGGGGTTTCAGGAAAATGAATAAAAGGCAGTGAAAAATTAAAGCCTTCCCTTTTTTCTATTCACATTCACTGTGTGTATGTGTGTTCATTTCGTGTTCTCTCCTGACACCATATCCCCCTTTTCTGACTCTTTAGGGTTCTATTTCCACTGGTACTACCACAGGAGAGGGTTATCCTGTGTCCCCCTCATTGCATAATCTGCCTCGAGAAGGTCCACAGCAACTCCCTGATCCTAAATCCTTGAGCTGGGATGATCCCAGTTTCTCCTGCTCTATGATCCCAGTTTTCTTTGCCCCATGATCTCAGTGTCCTTTGCCCCATGTTCCCAGTTTCTCCTACTCCATGATCCCAAGTCTCCTTTGCCCCATGATATCAGTGTCCTTTGCCCCATGTTCCCGTTTATACTGCCCCATGATCCCAGTTTGCTTCGCCCCGCGCTGCTCCAATTTGGGGGGCTGGTTGTGCCATTAAAGGGATACCCATTCCTGCTGGGCTGTGGCTTGTCAAGGCTGAATCCCACTGGCATCCCCCCAGGTGGGATGGATGGCAAGAACTGGACAAGGGAGTTGAAATAAAGACAGTTTATAGGGAAAGGGAAACATCAAGTCCACCGTCAGTAAATTTGCAGATAGGCACCAAGCTGGGAGCTTGTGTTGATCTGTTGGAGGGTAGGAGGGCTCTGCAAAGGGACCTGGACAGGCTGGATAGATGAGCCGAGTCCAACAACATGAGATCTAACAAGTCCAAGTGCCGAGTCCTGCACTTTGCTCACAACAACTCCTGCAGTGCCACAGGCTGGGGACAGAGTGACTGGACAGCGGCCAGGCAGAAAAGGACCTGGGAGTGCTGGTTCACAACTGACTGAACATAAGCCAGCAGGGCGCCCAGGTGGCCAAGAAGGCCGATGGCATCCTGGCCTGGATCAGGAATAGTGTGGCCAGCAGGAGCAGGGAAGTCATTCTTCCCCTGTACTCGGCACCGGGGAGACCACACCTTGGGTACTGTAATATATATAAAAGTGATTCATGTCAAATGGAATAAAAGAATAAGAGAAACTGTGTTGATTGCAAATATTGCTGTAATATTGTGTAAGTGTCAGTGAGAATTGAACCTGCACGAGCGCACTGGAATGTGTCAAGTCAGCAAAATAAGATCCATAAAAACCTAGCTGGAGCTGTATTTGGTGTGTGTGTTGGTTGGAGTGGTGACTCCTCGTGCACCCAGCTTTGCCCGACCACCCAATGCTGCTTGCTTGCTCGTCTTTTATTGTGAACACATAATAAAACTTTGATTGAAAGCCATCTGATTTGATTGGCTGACTTAGCCTGAAATAATTTATAACAGGTACTGTGTCCAGTTCTGGGCCCTTCAGTTTAGGAAGGACACTGAGACACTTGAACATGTCCAGAGAAGGGCAACAAGGCTGGTGAAGGGCCTAGAACACAAGCCCTGTGAAAAACAGCTGAGGGAGCTGGGGTTGTTTAGCCTGGAAAAAAGGAGGCTCAGGGGTGACCTTATCGCTCTCTACAACTCCCTTAAAGTTTGTTGTAGCCAGGTGGGTGTCAGTCTCTTTTACCAGGCAACAACTGACAGAAGAAGAGGACAGTCTTAAGCTGTGCTAAGGGAAGTTTAGGTTAGATGTCAGAAAAAAATTCTTCACTGAAAGAGTGATTGCACGCTGAAATCGTCTGCCCAGGGAGGTGGTGGAGTCAGCATCCCTGGATGTGTTTAAAAGAAGTCTGGATGTGGCACTCGGTGCCATGGTTTAGTTGATGAGGAGGTGTTAGGTCATAGGTTGGACTTCATGTCACCTCCTGGTGGAAGGTGTCGCCCAAAGGTCTTTTCCAACGCAGTTCATTCTGTGATTCTGTGATCCCCGGTGCACGCCTCCAGGGACTCTGCTGGGGCTGGAGGCTCGGGGCCAACTCTGAGCCCGCTAGAGGCGGTGCTCGGCTTTATAGTGAATCCAGGTGTCTGGGCCGCCCCAGCTTCGAGACCTTCCGCCACCCGCAGGCCGAGCTGCTCCAGGAGGAGGACGGGAAGCTCCGGAGGCCCGGGAAGCCCTGGAAGAGGGGGAGGCTCCGCGCCGCCATTGTAACCGCGCCCCCCTCACCATGAACACGCGCTTCCGCCCGCCCTTCGGACACGCCCCTCCTCCGCCTAACCAATCGCCGCGCAGCATGGCCGCGCTCCGCCCAATCAACGACGCTTCCCCCTCTTCCTTCCTGCCCTCCCGCCCATTGCGGGGCTCCCACCAATGAGAAGCGCGTCCGCCGCCACTCGCCCCGCCCACGACGCGCCGCTGCGCGCGCATGCGCAGTGCCCGCGGGGGCGGCCAGGGGTCAGGACGCCGGAGGGCCCTTGGGGCAGGTGAGGCGGAAAGGGGAGGCCCGGGGGAGCTTGGGGGGCACAGGGGCGGCCCGGGGCTGTGGTCACCCCCGGTGGCGTGTAGTGACCGCTCAGATCCCGCTGGGGGCAGAGAGTGCGGCCCAAACATTGCGCGCCCCTCTCCCTTCCCTCCCCACGAAGGGACACACGCAGGGTGAGAGGGGACTTTGGGGGTGACAGGAAGGATCGGTCCCGCCGGGGGCCCAGGTGGGTGCTGGGCGGCGGGGAGGGAGCTTGGGGACAGGGATGGGGGGACACGTGGGTTCCTTGGCGGGAGCAGGATATCAGGGCTCCTCGGGGGGTACACCTGGATCCTTAAGGATGGGAAGGGACAGGACACTGGGTGCCCCTGGAGGGTGGGGCGCGGGGCAGCAGGATGCCCGGGTCCCTTGGGGGATACACATGGGTCCCTGAAGAGGGGGTTGCAAGCTGGGACAGGATGTCTGGGTCCCTTGAGAGGGGTTGCCTGGGGAAACAGGGTGCCTGGGTCCCTTGGGGGAAGCACTTGGGGTCCTTGTGCGATGTTGAGACAAGGGTGCCTGGGGGTCTGTGTCTCTTCGGGTGGAGGTGTGGGGATCAGGGTGCCAATGTCCCCCATGGGAAGTGGGGGGCCCCTGGCCACCCCAGGCCCTTACTGATAGTTCCAGTACTGAGGTTCCCTCTGCACCCCAGGACCGGCCATGGCAGCACTGCGACTGCTGTACCGGGCTGCCTGCACAGGTGAGGCTGCCAAGGAACCCCCAAACCCCCTGAACTCTCCAAACCCCATCTTGACCCCACTGACCCTCCTGTCCCTCCCCAGGCCTCCCAGCCCCGCTGGGCTCCCTGCGCCCACTCAGCACCAGCACCCCCAGGGACTGTTACAGTGAGTATGGCTGTGCCACCCCCCGTGGGGGCTCAGCTCCCACCCCAGAGCTCTGTGGGGTGGGCACAGCTCTGCTCTTCCCACAGAGTATGTCAATATCCGGGAGCCGGCCATGGACATGCGATCCATCACCGACCGCGCTGCCCAGACCCTGCTCTGGACCGAGCTCGTACGAGGTGAGAGCTCACTCACCCTCCTCACTTGTGGGGTGACTCCCCCTCCCAAATATGCCATAACCCCTCTTTCTCCATCGCAGGCCTGGCCATGACCCTGAGCTACCTGTTCCGTGAGCCGGCCACCATCAATTACCCATTTGAGAAGGGCCCGCTGAGCCCGCGGTTCCGTGGGGAGCACGCGCTGCGCCGGTACCCGTCCGGGGAGGAGCGCTGCATCGCCTGCAAGCTCTGCGAGGCCGTGTGCCCAGCACAGGTGAGCCTTCCTCCTCCTCTTCCTCCTCCTCCTCCTCACCCGGGGCTCCAGCCCTGACGGTGTCCCCGCGCCAGGCCATCACCATCGAGGCTGAGCCCCGTGCCGATGGTAGCCGCCGTACCACCCGCTACGACATTGACATGACCAAGTGCATCTACTGCGGGTTCTGCCAGGAGGCCTGTCCTGTGGACGCCATCGTGGAGGTGAGTGGGGCTTGGGGGTGGCTGCAGGGACCCCCTTTTCCCACCACAGTGATCCCAAGGGTAACCCCATCCCACCCTGGCAGGGCCCCAACTTCGAGTTCTCGACGGAGACGCACGAGGAGCTGCTCTACAACAAGGAGAAGCTGCTCAACAACGGCGACAAGTGGGAGGCTGAGATTGCGGCCAACATCCAGGCTGATTACCTGTACCGGTGACGGCCCCCAGAGAACCAACCTGCCCCCCAATAAAGCAATTGGGGATTCACCCCCTCTGTTGGCACTGTGGGTGCCAGCCCCTTCCCATAACTCTGTGTCTTTTCCTTTCCAGTGGTGGGGTCAGACCTCCTGACCCTTGGGGGGACCCACCTGTGGGTGTGTTGCTGTTTTGGGGAGGTGGATGGGGGTGCTGGGGGTGCTGGCACCAACGCTGGAGTAGGGGGAGGTTTGTGGGGAAAGGTGTGGGAGGTGGTGGTGGGGGGCAGGCAGGAACAGAGGGGCAGTGCTGGGGGGAGTCAGGAATCTGGGAGGGTCATTTCCAGCTTCTGAGGGTAGCCGGGGTGGGGAGGCCTGGTGGTCCTGGCAAGGGGGGTTCATAGTGATACTAGTGCAAGGGTCCCAGTGATGCTTGTGAGGGGATCCAGGTGACCCCAGCAGAGGGTCTCAATGGTACCAGTGGGGGAGCCTCTGGTGGTACCGGTAGGGGTGTTGCAGTGGTGCTGATGTGGGGATCCTGGTGGTACTGCTGTGTGGGTACCAGTGTGGGGTGCCTGGCGAATCTGGCAGGGATCTCACAGTATGGGCGATCTGGCCTGCCTGGTGATCCTGGCAGGGGTCTTGCAGTGGCACCAGTGTGGGAGTCCCGATGATCCCAGCAGGGAGATCCTGGTGCTACCAGTTGTTAGGACCTGCCCCCCGACGGTGAGAGTAACTAGGGGTGGATTAGAGTAAAATGACTCTTAATGATCGGTGTTTGTAAATATGTATTTGTAGGGTTTATTTTAGAACAATTGGGTTGCAATGGAAAGCAGGTATGTAGCCATTTTGGTCATTATTATCTACAGTAATATAGCAAGATGACAGCATGAAAATGGTACTTTAAAAAATGTATAAGGGAAAAGAGAAAAAAAAGAGCAAAAAGATAAGGGTAACAACAAATCACCCCTGGCAGATCTTGTGACTTGATTGCTGCAATGTAGTTGTTCCTCGGTCGAAGTGATGGTCTTTATCCGTCAGCGGTGGGGGAGGAAGAAGCCCACAAAACACAAAGTCCGATAGGTTAAAACGCGATCAGGCTCGCAGGGAACGTCCAGGTTTCAGTCCTCTGGTGAAAGGCCTCAGAAATTAGTCTGGGAGCGCTTCAGGGGTCTTTGATGCTCAGTGATCCCTTCTCAGCTGCCTCTCACGGCAGCGCAGTTCAGCCGGTAATGCCGGAGGGGAAGTATTAGAACTGAGCGAGTTGTGCAAGGGAGAGCCATTAGCCTGACGAGAACGACCATCGCGCCTTGCAGGATGCGGGTAGTGATAGTTCACCCCCTTTGTTTCATGCAGATTAGGCAGTAGCATCCCAAACCATGGGGATGGCAACCTGACCCCAGCAAAGCACCCTGGCTCCTGCACAAATGGGCGATCGTTTTGAGTAATTATTCGCTTTACAGTCCGGTTTCACACCAGTGGGGGGGTCCTGCTCATACTGGCGGGCGGTTTCCCGGCTCGCCCGGCTCCGGGAAATGTTTCCCATTTCCATCCTCCTCGGGGGATGTTGCGAGGGTCCTGTCTCCGAGGGGCTGCTCCCCACGCGGTGCGGTATATCCTGGGGAACGGGGTTCCCGGGGGGCGGCGGGGCCGGGCCGGTCGGTCCCTCCCCGGGGCCGGGCTCTTCCTGGGGAAGAGGAAGTGCAGGATCCCGGTCCCGCTCCGCGTCTGGCGGGGCGGGGGCAGCACGGGCGGGTNAGGGGTTTCGGAAGTACTTTGCTAGCCCGGTGCTGAGCACACCCGCGTGTGACCGAGCGGTGTCATCGCGGGGACACCCCGGTTCCGTCGTCGCAGCCGCCGAAACCCCGAGGCGACCTCTGCCCTGTTGCCCCCTTTTCCAGCCCTCGTCCCCCTTTCTCTCAGTTCCCCATTCGCATCCCACCCTATTCCCTCCCATTCTATTCCTGCTGTGTACAGGCGTGTGCCCTGACGCCTCCGCACCCCGGGCCGGACTGGGGGTCTCCGGGGGGCCATGGGGTCCCTGTTCCGTAGCGAGGAGGTTTGCCTGGCCCAGCTCTTCCTCCAGTCGGCTTCTGCCTACAGCTGCATCAGCGAGCTGGGTGAGCGCGGGCTGCTGGAGTTCAGAGACGTAAGTAGGGGCGTGGGGGGACGTTTTGGGGTGTCTGGGGTGCAGAGGGTCCGGCTGTGTGGGGCTGAGTGCACTGGGTTTGGGGTGGGTGGTTTGGGATGCTCTATATACAGGGGGTTTGGTCTGGTTGGGTTTGGGGTGGGTGTTTTAGGGTGCCCCAGGAACAGGGAAGTCGATCAGGGTGCATTTGGTGCCTGGGCTGCCTGTTTCCCGGGGATGCTGAACCCCCCAGTCCAATGTGGGGCCATGCCTTGACTGTACCCCCGCAGCTGAACCCCAAAGTGAGCCCCTTCCAGCGGCGCTTCGTGGGCGAGGTGAGGCGCTGCGAGGAGATGGAGAAAACCTTCAGTGAGTGCCGGGGGGGCCGCGGGGCTGACTTCGGGGGGCGTTCTCAGGGGGATACCACCCTCGGCCCCTCAGTCTGACCGTGTGCCCCCCTTCAGCCTTCCTGCAGCAGGAGCTGCGGTGCGCGGGGCGTGTGCCGGGACCGTGTCCCGAGAGCCCGCGGGCGCCGGTGGCGCGGGAAGCGCTGCGGGTTCAGGAGCAGTCGGAGCAGCTGGCACAGGAGCTAAGGGAGGTCACCAGGAACCGCTCGTCCCTGCGCGGCCGCCTGCGGGATCTGCGCCAGTACCTGCATGTGCTGCGCGAGGGACAGCGCTTCACCAGCCTGCCGGTGGGTCCGGGGGTCCCCACCCACCCAAAAATGCTGCTTCGGGCCTCAGTTTCCCCCAGACTCATCCCTTTGCTCTGCATCGCCGCAGGCCCCCCTGGGCTCCCCGCCACGGCCACGGGCGCTCTCGGAGCGTGAGCCCATCCTCGACCCCTCCCTGCACCAGCACCTCGAGCGCAAGATCAAGTGAGAGGGGGAAGGGTGTAGGATGGGGGGTGGAGAGGGGCTCTGGGGCAGCGGTGTGGCTGTAGGGCAGCTGGGAAGCTGCAGGATAAGGCTTGGAGATGACCTGTGGGGTGGTGGTGCAGCCGTGGAGTGGTTTGCCTATCCCAACGTTCCTGCTGTGTATCCACAGCTTCGTGGCCGGTGTCATCCACCCGTGGCGAGTGACCGCCTTCGAGCGGCTGCTGTGGCGCGCCTGCCGTGGGTACCTGGTGGCCTCCTTCGTGGAGATGCCCGAGCCCATGGAGGACCCAGCCTCGGTGAGGCAGCACCCAGGGCGGGGCTGGCACGACTGTGGGGCAGGGACACTCATGGAGTGTGCTGTCCCCAGGGCGAGAGCATCACCTGGGTCATCTTCCTCATCTCCTACTGGGGCGAGCAGATCGGGCAGAAGATCCGCAAGATCTCAGACTGGTGAGTGGCCACATGTCCACCCTCAAGGAGGTTTATTTAGTAACACCCACTCTGGACCCCACTGAGGGGCTGGGCTGGGGAGCCCTGACACTCCCTGCCATGGCAATGTCCCTCTGTCCCAGCTTCCACTGCCAGGTGTATCCGTACCCAGAGAGCGAGGCCAGCAGGACAGACACCATTACCGGGCTGCACAGCCAGATCCAGGACCTCAGCGTGGTGAGCTGGGCGCCATGAGGGGATGTGGGGGCCATGCTGGGACTGCCATCCCTGACACAGGTGCCCACAGGTGCTGGAGGAGACGGAGCAGTACCTGGCGCAGGTGCTGGACAAGGTGGCACTGGCGCTGCCCACCTGGCGCGTACAGGTGCAGAAGATGAAGGCCATCTACCTCATCCTCAACCAGTGCAGCTTCGATGTCACCGAGAAGTGCCTCATCGCTGAGGTCTGGTGCCCTGTGCAGGACCTCACCCAAGTGCAGGATGCCCTGCGCCAGGGATCCGTGAGTGGCTCTGTGTCCTTGTCCTGGGCATGCTCAATGTCCCCATGCCCTTGCACCAGTGGTTGTTCAGTGTATCCATGTCCTTGTTCCAGGGTTGCTCAGTGTCCTGGTGTCAGGAGTTGCTCTGTCTTCCCATGTCCTTGTGCCTGGGTTTCTCGGTGTCCCCATGTCCTCGTGCCAGGGGGTTGTTCTGTGTCTCCATGTCCTCATTGTGGGGTTGCTCAGTGTTCCCATGTCCTCATGCCAGAGGTCGCTTGGTGTCCCTATGTCACCTCATCATGGTGGAGTGCATGCCAGGCTGGGGGTGGGTGCCAGGAACAGGCTCCAGGTGCTGGGCGGGGAGTGCTGGGGCCTGGTGCCAGGAAGGAGGGTGTTGTGGGGTGGGTGCCAGGGTCAGGTTTGGGTGCTGTTCCCGCAGTACCAGAGCGGCTCCAGTGTGGAGTGCTTCGTGCAGCGCGTCCCCACCTCGGAGAGCCCCCCCACCCTCATCCGCACCAACAAGTTCACCGCCGGCTTCCAGAGCATCGTGGACGCCTACGGGGTGGCCAGTTACCAGGAGGTGAACCCTGGTAAGGCCCCCTGGCACCCCCTGAGGGAGGGCTGAGAGGGGGGACACCTTGTGTAATGCATTCCCTGTGTCCCACAGCGCCCTACGCCATCATCACCTTCCCCTTCATCTTCGCCATCATGTTCGGGGACGTGGGGCACGGGCTGCTCATGTTCCTCTTTGCGCTCTGGATGGTGCTGTACGAGGACAGCCCCCGCCTGCGGCACGGCACCAACGAGGTGGGGGCAGGATGTGGAGCAGGATGGAGGGGTGGGATGTGGTTGGGGATGCAGGATGGGGTTGGATGATACAGGGTGGGGCTGGTGGCTCAGGACAGGAACAGTATGGGTCAGGGCTGGTGGTGTGGGAGGGGAACGGCATGGGGCATGGGAGCTGTGTTTGTCCCCCCAGATCTGGCAGATGTTCTTCGAGGGGCGCTACCTCATCCTGCTCATGGGCGCCTTCTCCATCTACACTGGCTTCATCTACAATGAGTGCTTCAGCAAAGCCACCGCCATCTTCCCCTCTGCCTGGAGCGTGGCCACCATGGCCAACCACTCCTCCTGGAGGTGGGGTCTCATGCCTGTGCCCCCTGCCCGGCTCCCCATCTCCCTGCTGGCACTGACATCCATCTCTCTGCCCCCAGCTCTGCGTACCTCGCCACCCACCCTTCTCTCACCCTGGACCCCAATGTCACCGGTGTCTTCCGAGGGCCGTATCCATTTGGGATCGACCCAGTGAGTGTCCCATGGGGATGACAACGAGGTGGGATCCTTTCTGGGGTGATGAAGAGTCACACCCACCTTGTTCATGACAGATCTGGAGCTTGGCGATCAACCACCTCAACTTCCTCAACTCCTTCAAGATGAAGATGTCGGTGGTACTGGGCATCCTGCACATGGGCTTTGGTGTTGTGTTGGGGATCTTCAACCACATGTGAGTCCTTGGGCTGTTCCCACGGGCTCTGGTTATGCCAAAGGGACCGGGATTGGACTCACCTGGGTGGGATGGAGTGGCAAATGGGGTCTTGTACCCCTGCACCTTGGTGGGTGCCAAGGACACGCGAGGGTGAGGAGGGACAGGCTGAGCATGGCCGATGTCCTCCCACCCAGGCACTTCCAGCAGCGGCACCGGCTGGTCCTGGAGTTCCTCCCGGAGATGATTTTCCTCCTGGCGCTTTTTGGCTACCTGGTCTTCCTCATCTTCTACAAGTGGGTGAAGTTCAGTGCTGCTGACTCCCGGGTGGCCCCAAGCATCCTCATCCACTTCATCGACATGTTCCTCTTCACCTCCAATGCCGAGAACCTCCCGCTCTACCCAGGGCAGGTACCACCCCACCAACCTGGCGGGCACCTGCTCTCCACTCCAGCTGGGAGAGTGGGTGTCAGGAGTGGGGCTGTTCTCAGATCAGGTAGGCTCCAAAATGCTGTCCCTGTGCCACAGGTGCCAGTGCAGACAGTGCTGGTGGTGCTGGCGCTGGCGTCAGTGCCCGTCCTGCTGCTGGGGACGCCGCTGTACCAGTGGTGCCGGCAGCATGCCCCAAAGACGGTAAGGCCAGGGGTCGTGGGGGGCTCCATGGGGGTCATGGGGAGGCCTCACCACCAGTGCTGTCCCGGTGCAGCCAGTGTCCACGGGGGAGCAGGAGCCGCTGCTGGAGGGGCAGGAGGCCGGGAACTCCGTCAACGCCACCAAGGAGGATGTGGAGAGCGGGGGGCACAGCTCTGATGCCAAGGTCAGGGGCATCCAGGCAGGCTTGGGTGGTGGGATGGAGGTGTCTGTGCCCCCTGCTGATGTCGCGTGTCCCCTCCCTCCCTGCAGCACTTGGACTTTGCTGAAATCTTCATGCACCAGGCAATCCACACCATCGAGTACTGCCTGGGCTGTGTCTCCAACACGGCATCCTACCTGCGGCTCTGGGCGCTCAGCCTGGCGCACGCCCGTGAGTCCCCTTGGTCCCCCCCTTGTCCCCCTCAGAGCCAGTCAAACCCTCACTCCCCTCTCCTGCCCCTGTCACTCTCATTTCCAGAGCTCTCGGAGGTCCTGTGGACCATGGTGATGCGGAATGGCTTCGTAAGGCTGAGCTACGTGGGCGGCGTGGTGCTGGTGCCTGTCTTTGCTGCCTTTGCCGTGCTGACTGTGGCCATCCTGCTGGTGATGGAGGGGCTCTCTGCCTTCCTCCACGCCCTGCGCCTGCACTGGTGAGCCCCCAAAGCTGACGGGTTACTGGTTGGGTCTGGGGGATGTGACAGACCGCCCAGAGCATCCCTCACCCCCCTCTCTTTGCCAGGGTGGAGTTCCAGAATAAGTTCTATGTGGGTGCCGGGTACAAGCTGTGCCCCTTCACCTTTGCCCCGGACACCTGGGAATAGCCATGCCATGGAGATTCCAGGGGCTTGGAACATCGGCTGCACCCCAAATTCCCCACCGCTGGACCCCTGGAGCCTCCTTGGCGGTGAATAAAGCCATCCCTGTGGCTCCTCCCAGCTCTGAGTTGTCATTGCTGGGGTAGGAGGTGCAGGGGGAGCTTGGGGGTGCCCCCAGTCACTGTTGGCTGTAGCTGAAGGTGGAGGCTGCAGCGGGACCGTAGGTGCTGAGCGGGGGGAAGGCAGGCAGGGGGTAGGGCAGGGTGTGGGGTTTGGCCCCCACATAGACACCAGGGGGGCAGGTGAGGGGCTGGAAGGTGGGTGCAGGGAGCTCAGGGAAACTGGGGCGTACTGCTGGTTGTTGGGGGGCTGCAGCCAAAGCCCCACGGCTGCGTGGAGCCCCTGCAGGGGGGAGAGGCAGCAGCAGGGGCTCAGCCCCCTCCACAGTCCCCCTACCTTTCTCCTGCTTCTTGGGGTGAGGGGGCAGTGGCGTGGCCCGGGCGTGGGGCATCGCACCCAGCAGGGACCCTGCTGGCACCCCACACCTGCAAGAGAGGTGGGGTAGGGGCTCAGGGGGGCGACTCGACCTCCTCACCCTGGTGTGGGGTCGGCATCCGGGGGTGCCTTACCATGGCTCGGGGTCGCCATCCCGAAATCCCTTGGCGAAGGGGTTGCTGGCGATCTTCAGCTGGGTGATCTGAGGAGGGGAGCAGTGTCAGGGAGTCCTGGGAGAGTGCCCCTCTGTCCCCCCGGCCAGCACTCACCCGGTGGTTCTGGTAGGCCGTCACTGCCATGAACTGGGTCTCGGGGAAGCTGAAGGACTTGAAGTTCTGGTGGGCAAAGCGCTCGCTGTCGCGCCGCGGGTCCACGAAGACGACGTGGAAGCGGGGCTGGTAGCGGTGCATGGAGTTGAGGATGATCTGGGAGTGGGAAAGAGGAGGTGGCAAGACCCACCCCGGGCAGGGGTGCATTGTGTCCCCCACATCGCCCACCCTGCAGCGGGGTCCTCACGTGGCCATTGTCATCCAGGAGGTTGTTGGTCAGCTTGAGCTTGTCGAAGGACACAATCTGCCGCATCCACTGGGCACCCTTGGCTGGGGAGTCGGGGTGGAAGTGGACGCGGCCGGGAGCTGCCGGCTCAGCCCGGCCTGCTGCCAGCCAGGAGGAGCTGTGGAAGGCGTATCTGCGGGGCGAGGAGGAGCTCAGCACCCCCGGATCCAGCCCCCTGCCCCCATCTCCCCATCCCCACCTGTATCTCTTGTCATCCAGCGGGATGAAATCCATGAGCAGGACGTAGTCGGCTAATGGATCCAACCCCGACAGCTTCACTTGAAAAGTGGGGAACATCCTCCTGTGCAGAGAGGGGAGTAGGAAGGGGGTGCCCCACCCCTCCCCACCCTGGCAGCTCCCTGGGCTGCTGTGGTACCCACCTGCCTGCCTTGGTGACGATCATCTCGGTGCCCAGGCGGTTGAACTCCTCCCAGAGGCTGCCCATCTCCAGCCGTGCCGCGGCGTGGCACACGCGCCGGTTCTTGCCGCCAGTCCCTGGCCCCTCACCAGCCCACCCGAGGCTGGCAGTGCACAGAGACCCCTCCTCTGGGCCCCCCAGGAAGGCTGTGGAGGGGTGAAGGGGAGTCTGTCTGGGGGAGCAGACCCTGTGCATGGCCGCCCCTTCACACCCTCCCTCCATGGAGATGGTGGCAGGATCAGGGTGTCCTGTCTCCCACCACAGTGGGGCTTTATCCCCATCCCTGCCACACCCCAGAATGCCACAGGACCCCACTGCTGGGTGCAGGGGGTGTTGTTGTGGGTGGGTTTTACCTGCCATGGGTGTGGTGGGAGGGCAGGAGGTGTCTGTGGCTCCGTTCCCTGGCATGGTGGGAGCGGGACCCCACCGAAGCCCCCTTCCAGTGTAGCGCCAGCTCTGCAGTGTCCCTGCAGCCTGCCGGGGGTTTTATGCCCCAGCTCAGGGATGGAGAGGCGGGGGCTGGAGCTAAGGTGGTCCTTGGGGGCTGGAGCACAGCCCCCTTTCCCAGCCTGCCTTCCCGCCTTGACACGGTGATGATGGACGAGAGGCGAGCAGTGGCACCATTGGGACCACCACCAGTCCCCAAACAGGGCTTGGGATGCTTCGGGCTGGGCAGGGACATCTTTCTTGGGGTCTCCTTGTCCCTTCATATCATAGATCTGAGCGGGGGGAGGTGGGGGCTCCCACAGGCAAAGCCCCTCTCAGTACACGGCCATCACCACCTGATATTGAAAACCACGGTGAGGTGTTGAGGCATTGGCAAAGAGCCACTGCTCCAGCAGAGTCTCTGCGGCTCCGGAGGGAGGAACGAGCTCGTAGCCATATGAGCTATGGGCCCCTCCCCATAGCCCCCGCCAAGGTGAGTCCAGTCTCTGCCCTGGTGCCTGGGTCCCCCTGTGCCCCTTGTTGCAGTGACAACAGGAGATGGATGAGGACAAGTGAGTGCCGTGGGGCTGAGGGCTATTTGCAGGAGGTGATGGACACCGGGGTGGGGCATTACGGGGGAAAAGCAGGGGGGTTACTCCAGAGCCCCCCACTCCCCTCCAAACTGCACCAGGGC
Organism: Vireo altiloquus; assembly: GCA_013396875.1. Classification (NCBI taxonomy): domain Eukaryota; kingdom Metazoa; phylum Chordata; class Aves; order Passeriformes; family Vireonidae; genus Vireo; species Vireo altiloquus. Next base: position 21,144 of record VZRF01007450.1, read on the forward strand.
CATGGACACTGTCTCATAGCACACCATGGATTGTATTCCGGAGGGATGAGGGATGCTGAGGCTCTGGGAGAGGGTCTGGAGGACCCAGGGATGTCCTTGTGGGGATGCTGGTGGCTCTCTGTACCTGTTAGTGCCCCAGTGATGGTGGCACTGGCCTGAACTCCCTCCCTGCTCTTCACAGAGCTGGACATTTCTCCCACCTGGGACTCCTGCCTTCCATCCTGCCTTGGGTTTGGCACTTGAATCCTTCCTGTGTCCATCATAATACAGAGGAAGTATCCCCGGGCACCGTGAGGCGGCCAGGGGGGCAGCCCGGGCAGCTCCAGCATTTGGGACCAGGGCTTGGGCTGGCAAAGCAGGGAGGAACCACCTCCCCAGGTTCCCCCCACATCCCCCACATGTGTCCATGCCCCGCGGAGCTGGCTCGGCCCCATCCATCTCCCGCTGTCAGCCAGGCTTGGCCGCGGGGCCGAAATCGAGCGCCAGATGAGGAGGTGTGAGAGAGGCAGAGCTGACAGCAGGCAGGAGGATGGAGGGGGCTCAGCCCCGAGCAGGATCGGACCTGCCAGGACTCATCCACAGCTCCTGGACCTCCTGGGTGGAACTGGATGATCTTTAAGGTCCTTTCCAACTCGAGCCATTCCAGGATTCTCTGGTTTAGATGACTGCAGGTGGGTCTCCTGAACCCATTTTGAAGCACATGATACAAAATGGCTTTTCAAAATGAGCTTTTTTGGCCCCAAATGGGCAAATGAGAAGCAGAAAAAACTTCAGAAAAAAGGAAAACAGTGAGTTTTTGCCACGGGGAATAATTGCCTCAGAGAGCAGGACAGGCTGGAGAGAGCTGTGGAGGTTGTGGTGGCCACGAAGATGAAGCAGGAGAAAAGCACTGGCAGATGGTCAGATGACTCCCTGCAATGAGTCTCTGACTCAGCTGGAATGGGGAAGTAAAAGCTGCTTGGGGGGCCGGTGAGGAAAGAAGAGGAATTGACCCTGTTTCAGAGGGAGTAGCGAACAGCCAGCATGGCAGGGGACAAGAGGGAAGTGAGAAGGGAGGAAGTGGCGATACTCATTTCTCAACCAGAAAGACACACAGCTGTTAGGTCAGAGTGGGCAACTCGAGCAACAGCTGGCTCTTTATTTATTTTATTTATTAATTTTTAATTATATCTTTATTTTTTTAATCCCTGATTGAGAAAAGAGGAAGAGAATTTTAACAGGTCAAGTTACACCCTGCAAGTGTCCAAGGCTGGACTGGCCAGAGCTTGGAGAACCCTGGTCTAGTAAAAGGTGTCCATGCCCATGGCAAGGGGTGGGACTAGGTGGTCTTTTAAGGTCCCTTCCAATCCAAACAATTCCAAGTTCTGGGATCTCCTCTAGGGAATGTGTAGTACGAAAGAAAATTGATAACTGCAAATATAAAACAATAATTTCCTTAAATATGTCCATTATTTAATGTTTTTTCCCTCCCATATATAATAAAT
>VZRF01007452.1:0-190057 GCA_013396875.1 Vireo altiloquus
AACTTCTAAAACCCCAACAATACTGAATAGTGTTTGTTTGCTTTCTTTTGAGCATCTCTCTTACTACACCTATAAACTCCTAAAGTAGTGTTTTACTTTTTCAGACATCAGTAGTACTGAGTTGCTTGTAGACTTTAGTTGAACAGCCTGATTGTAATACCACAGAAAGATCAAGTGGGTCTTCTCTTGTTGTTGTGATTTTCTACAAGTCCCTGGGCATTTAGGAGAGTAAGGCCAGCTTATGTCAGCTGCCATGTGGCAGGCTCCCAGTTACGCAATTTTTATGTTCTTGGTATAAGTGTTAAGAAAAACAACTTTTACTTTTTAAGATGTGATCATAAAGCTGATTGTCCTTTTGAATTCTAATCATGGGTTTTTCCCATCATGCAAGCATATTTGAGATTTCAGTTGGGTTTTTTTTTCTCATTTCCTGTGAATCCACAGTTAAAGACTCAAAAGAGGGGGAAAAGAAATTTAGCACCAACCAAGAAAAAAAGGTCTGATCACTTCAAAATATTTCATTTAAATGGTTTGATATGTTATTTTGATTATGATCTTTTCTTATTTTACCATTTTAAATATATGGTAAGTTTCTAAAATAAAAGTGTCTTCAAACCAAAGAACTGAAATTTCATTCATAAAATAGTAGAATAAGGTATTTGAGAGTTGTTTTTTTTTTTTTTTTTTTTTTTTTTTAGCCTGTTAAGTACTTGAATGCAACAAACCAATTTTCTTCTGAACAGTTTCAATTTACACAACTTTGAGTCCGAAGCCCTTGGTCAAAGTCTTGGTTTCATCTACTTGAATGGGATTACTTGGCCAAAGGACTCAGTTTGTGACAGTTTGTGGACAGGTTGTGGTTGTCTGAAATTGACTGGTACCAAGGGAAATATTGCTGTGACTAAAAACTTCCTATTATAAGAGTGAGGATTTTAGCTCTGAATCCTTTGAAGATAACTAAAGCAAAAAGTATTTTCAGCCTCATTTGTCCCTTATCTACATCTGCTGCAAGCAGGCATTGTGTTTAGAAAAGGAATATTTATGAGGCAGTAATTCTCGCGAAACACCTTGATTTTCATCTAGATGAGCTGCAGAAGCGAGGAGATGCAGTTTCTGAATTCAGGGATCTGTGTTTCTCCTGGGGAGAGGCAGTGGGTTAGCCACTGCTAAGAGCCAAACACCCACCCAGCTGCTCACCCACTACTCCTCAGGGGGCAGGGGAAGAAAATAGGATGGGAAAACTGGTGGGTTGAGATAAAGTTGGAGAAACTGCATACCAATTACTGTTTTGAGTAAAAGAGCCCTGACTTGGGGAAAATTAATTTCATGTATTGCCAATGAAAATAGATTCAGGTAGTGAGAAACAAAGACAAGCAACTAAACAGCATCTTTTCTCTTTCTCTTCCAGGCTCAACTTCACTTCTCTCAGATCCTGCCACCTACCCCACAAGCAGTACAGTGAGGGATGGGGACAGGCAGAGTCTCTCCTTCCATCTGATACCTTTCCTCTGCCCTAGTGTGGGTCCTTCCTTGAGCTGCAGTCCTACAGGGGAAAAAACTGCTCTGGCATGAGGTCTTCCCAGCCCACATTCAGATCTCTGCTTCAGTGTGGGCTGTTCAGGGGGCTGCAGGGGAGTTTCTGCTCCAGCATTTGTAGAGCTTTCTCTCCTTCTTTGCTTGTATTGGTGCCTACACTGCTGTTTCTCACTCTCTTTTTTTTTTCCATCCCCTGCCTGTCCAACATTTTTTCCTTTTCTTAAGTATGTTATGACATGTGTGTGAACATGACGGGTTCAGCAATGTCCCATGCTAGGTCTGTTGGAGCTGACAGGAATCACCTGTGTCCAGCACAGGGCAGCCTCAGCCTCCTCCCATTCCTCCCTTTATCCCCCCTCCTACTAAAACCTTGGCATGGACAACCAATGCATGAGCTTGTCTGTCTGCAACCCAGATAATAGTGCTTTTAAAAATAATTCAGGGGATATATCTTTACTGTGTGATATAAAAGGTAACATGGTCTAAGACAGTTGTGGAAGTAACAAAACTTTGAACTTGACAGAATAAAAAATCCTATTATCTAATAACAGTCTGTCTATCTGTCTGTCTGTCTATCTGGCCTCAGTGCACATATATAAACAATTTTGTCCTTTTAAAAGGATTGTTATTACTAGCTGTTAAATATCCTTTTTGAGAGCAGATTAATTATGAGTCATTATTATCCCTTCCATGGTTCTGTTCTCCAGCTTTGAGATTTACACTTCTGTTCCCACTTAAACTGATCATATGCAATATAGAATGACACTGAATTATTGATGATAGATGAAAGATAAATCAAAATGTATCATTTCAACAAAGCTCTGATGTATTTAAAATTAAGAATTCACAACTGCATTGGGGAAGGGCAAAAAAAAAAGTAAAATTTAAGCAAAATAATAGGAATTAAGGGTCTGAGGGTATGTGCATATGTGGAGGGGACTGGGCATGGTTCTTTTTTAGCACATTAGTTTGCCAAGCTGGTGGAAATGGTTCTCACAAATGAAACTGAACCTATTTTGAATTAGCTCCTTTTGTAATGTGCAGATATGTTGCTATTGCTTACTACTCTCTCAGTTTATCTTCTTGCTTCTGCAGCTGTTCTAGGTTACATCTTGATAGGGAGCTTTTTCTGAGTTGCAAACATGCTTGTTTTTATTTATTGCAGTATAAACAACATGCATGTTAGGAATTATCTCTCAATTTATATTTTTAGTCTGAGAAAATCCTAGGAAAATCCATAATTTAAGGAATATTGGTGGCAGTAAAAAAAAAAAAAGTATCTAAATGAAAATTTGTTTCTTAGTCCTGTAGTGGGATCACACAAAAATTACTTTTCACCTCCATTTCCTTCAGTTTCTGAAAGGAGATAAAAGTTAAGGCTAGTATCCAGAAAACACTCCTAAAAATGTCTTACATTTTCTTTTTCTCTGTAGTTCAAAAAGGCAAAGAGTAGCTCAGTTCAGCTTGAGGTTATACATCTTACAAAAATGGTGCAATGACTCTAATAGCCTCTGATATCATCATAAGTGCATGGACGATGTGGCTCAACATGTACTGTGTTTTTCAAGCAGCAAGTCTTCTTTCCAAAAGCAAAAATTAAGCCTAAAATAACATTAAACCACTAAGACATTCTAATTGCTTAGAGACAGTTCGCGTGACCAGATTATAGTATGTCACTTCTTTTTAGATCAGTCTCTTCTAAGTAAACAGACATCCTTCAGCATCTGAGTATTTCCCTGTGGCAGTCTGCTAAGAAAAACATGAGCAGAGACCTATCCGACATGGCTCTTTCCGCTCGCTGTGATTTATTCAAAGTCACAGGGATTGCTTATCTGCCGAGATAGAGCCGCAGAGCCTGTGCCTGCCTGCCTGCTCCGAGCTCAGGGTCCATTGTTCTGTCACGGCACTGCAGAGATTGCCAAGGGTTGACCTTGGCTGGTGACCTTATCAGAGGTGATCTTGCAAAAATTTACTGGTTTATTTCAGTAACATTCAAATAATTTTCTGCAAGTTGCTTTGTTTTTTTTCTTGATACGTTCCAGGTGAAAGCCACGGGGATTGTGATTCCAAGAAGAGGTTGCTCCGGAGGGGGTTTTGTATTTCTGAGGAGTTGATTTTTTCATTCTCTAAGGCCTTCTGATTCTCTGAAGACAAGGATGGCTGTGCCTGCAAAAAGCAAGTGTCAGCTGCTGCTCTTCTGAAGAAAAGTGTAACTGCATAAATGTGCCTTCAGAATCCTGTGGAAGCATGGCCAGTATTTTACTATAAAGCATGCTTTCTTTGTCACCTATGATGTCATCATTACCAAAAGGTTTCAAGAATCGATCTGAATCTAATTCTCCAATTCATCATCTCTTTAGACAGTATTAGATCTATATAAGAATACTGTTTTCCTTCAGTATGATCTGACAATCTGACCACTTTTTCTTAATTAGTATTTGTCAAGAAATTAAGGGACAATAACAAAAATTAAATCACTGAAATTTGTAATTTCTAAATTTAGAAAATTGAAAATAGATACTGTTCAGTATTCAGTAGAGTGAAGATAAGAGCACAAGTACACTTCAGAGTAGCACAATATAATGCAGCTGTATCCCGAAGGGGAGTGGAGCATCTGAACATACCTCCTTTGCAGCTGCAGTCACATTCACAGAATCACAGAATCTCAGAATCACAGAATGGGTGAGGTTGAAAGGCACCACGTTGGGTCATCAGGTCCAACCTCCCTGCTCCTACAGCACATGGCACAGGGCTGCAGCCAGATGGTTTTTGAACACCCCAGTGAGGGAGACTCCACATCCTCTCTGGACAATCTGTCCCAGTGCTTGGTCACCTGCACAGTAGAGAAGTTCTTATGTTCAGCTGGAATTTCCTGCCTGTGCCTCGGTTTCTGCCTGTTGCCTCTTGTTCTATTGGTTGGGACCACTGAGAAAAGCCTGACTCAAAAACTGGCAGTTGATGGGAGAGAAAAAATTTGTTTTGTTTAAGTAAAGAATAATAGTAGTAAGAGGAAGAAAGCTTGAAAATGTGTCAACTTTCTGCTGCAATGGAGCAGAAGGAGCAGAAAAATTATAAACTTGTATTGACAGCCAGGCCTTTCCATCCCTGATCTCTCCTTAGTTTTTAATGATAGGTGATACATTGTCTTCTAAGTTAACTCATCTGCTTTTTCTTGGCTTGGTGATATTTTATCACTGGAGAAAGACCACAAGGATCAGTCTGAGGTTCAGTCTCATCAAGGGGGAAGATGAACAGATCCTTTCCATTAAAAATGATATATACTGGATTTTATGTGTGTCAAGAACAGAGAAAATGATTTGACTAAATTTGCTTAAGAGATAGAAAAAAAATAGAGAGTCACTTATTCTTTAACTGTGCCAATGTATGCTTTTCTTTTCTTAAAAAAATTAAAATGTTTATATTTTATCTATCTAATATCAGTGTCTCACATGATGAAACTTTGAGTATTCTTCCTTTTATTTTCCTGAAAGAACTTGAAAACAGCAATGATACTTTTTACCATTCTGTGGTCATGTACTCATCTCACAGACTTCCTACTAGCAAATATTTTTATGGCTTTTAGTAATTTAATTATAACTTGATTAAAAATTAATAACTTCAATACAAAAGTATTTTATTAAATTAAAAAATACACAATCTTGCTAGTGAACATTTAATTAAAATGAAGTAGTAAGTTTTGTTTATGTATAATTTTTAGTCAATATTACCGTGGAGAAAAATTTTGTTGAAAACATATGGGGCTTCATTTAGACAAGGGAAAAGATTGATATATGGAAATTTGGTGGTGAGAACAGCTAATATGATTTGATTATTTTTGAAGGAGGTGGACATTGCCTTTCTATTTTTTATTGAGTAAATGTCAAAAAATCTTTATCAATCTAATGTCATTTTTTTGGTACTATTTGAGATTAGAAACAGGCACTATGACAAAATTACAATGAAAAAATATGGGCTGGAAGTCTTAAAAACAAAAATCATGGATATAATTAGCTCAAAATTCTATGTATGTATAAGATCCTTTGGTAAAACACCAGTTCAGCATATGAGGGAGTTTAGAGGAATGTACTTCCAAACCAAAATAAAATGAAAAAGAAACAACAGGTCTGGGAATATACAAGGAAGACACTAGAAAATGGTTATTTAGTCTAAAAGATATAAAAATAACTGAAGATATTTGAGCAGAGTTTCTCTGTTGGTGTAGGTGTGTGTTTGGGTATCTACACATACCTAGTTAGACATAAACACGCATATGCAGAAATATCTACTTATAATGTTCATATGTAAGCGAGAGGAAATGCAGACAGAGCAAAACCAGATATCTCGGAGAGCTACAGTGACAGAAGTGATGACTGACCTTAGCTTTAAATCTCAGTGTGGGAATCCTGGGTTGATATTAGGAACAAATTTAGTTCCATTTTTACATCTAGTGCTGCAAGTATGACAGCCAAATAAAAGTCAGTAGTACTTGTATTTTCTCAGATCTTCTTGCTTGTACCTACAGTTAACACAACTGAGCTAGACTTGGACTGGAGATTCAGGAGCAGTGATTCAGTGCTGGAGGTGGTTGGATTGTTTCATCTGGGCACCCTCAGGGTTGGGTTAGGTATTTTGGCCTCTGAATCCTTGGCAGATACAGAGCCTTTGGATGTTTAAATGGCTACCTAAAACCAAAGGCTAGGCAGGAATAAGGGAATAAAGGAGGTATTTATTTGAAAGGCCTTCGAAGGTACACCCTGGGCGTCTGGAGGCTCCTGCCCCAGTGGATCCCAAGATGGACAGGTCATGAGTTCTTCACACCTTTATAGGTTTGGTCCATTTGCATATCAGCATAAATTCGCAAATTATAGCTTCAGTTAATGATGTCATTTCCCCAAGCTTGTTTCCCCTCTCCAAGATGAAGGTTTACACTTTTGGGCCTAGGACAGTCTGGGTGTCCTTGGAGAGCAAGGAGAGAGGCTTTGTTGTGTCCATCTTAGCAAAAGAGAACAGCACTTAACAAGCTACAGGAAACTTCAGAGTTACACTGGGCAGTACAGGATTTGAAAAAATATAAAATTTAAAACCTAAGGCATCAGGGTCTATATTTGGTACTAATTTTATGTCTGCCAAAGAAATGGGTATTGAAAACCAGGCTTAAAATTAGGTGTGTCTTGCCACTGGGCATTTGTAGCTGTGATGTCTGTTGTGGAATTAGATGTTGTGCACTCATCGGTCTGTTCTTATACACAACCTGGACAGGAGGAGGAGCACTGAGCTGGTTCACTGACTTGAAGGTTTAGATATATGGTCTTAAATCCTTGCTCTAAATCAGGCACTGAACTGGATCTCTGGAGTGGAAAGAGAGCTCTTTAACTACTAGCCAGAGGAATGGAGGACAACAACAGCTGGCTGCCTGGGCTGTGAGAGGCGATGGTCAGGTTTCTTCAGGCAAGATTGACAAAGCAGTGATGAGCTGTGCATTGCACCAAAGATAAGACATTAAGCAGCTTAGTGTTGTCAGAGTTGTACACGTGCCCAGCAGCAGAGCTGTACTGTTAGCAATTTGGGAGCCTCAGGAGCCTGAGCACCTACAGGAGTAGGCAGCAGATCAGGGCAAGTAATTGAAGATGTAATTTTTTACTTTAAAACTTTTTACTTTAATTTTGTAGGATGCAAAAGTGTAAAATGTCTAAACCTTGTTTTTTCCTCTTTTTGGCCTCAATTTATGAACTCACTCATTCTAAAAACAACCTCTGAATGCCATCAAGGAAATAAGACCAGATCCTAGTGAAAGGTTTTATGATGTTCTCCAGAAGGAAGCAAAAGTTCTGTCCCTCATAGTCACTTATGCTGCTGGAGGCTTCTTTAGTTTATCCTTCACAATGTCTCCATGATACAGGAAAGTTGGCAAGGCCATTGCATGGAATTTCAGATAGAAAAATTGAGGCACATGGTAAGGTAAGCTGACAACAACTTGGCCAAGGAACACATGTGCAGCCTACTTAGTCCTTTTCTTCAGCCATGCTCTTTGGAAGATGCAAAGAATAAAGTAACATATTGTTTAGAAATACAAGGAAGGTAAAAATATAATAAAAAAGAGATTGTGTGACAACCCTAGCTGTCTTAATGAGTAAAATTTTCAGTAAACATTAAGATTTTTTAACTAATACAGTAAGAAATCAATCTCTAATCAGCTGACAGCACTGATTAGATCTGAGTTAGTTGTAACATGACTTTTTACAAATCATAGTGTGTTGGGGTTGGTACACAGATAACCACATTATTGATTCGGTGTAAGGACTGGGTGGGTCATGAAAGCAAATATTCAAGGAAGAAAACAAATTCTTGAAATGTTGTAGAAGAAGAAAAGTAGCGATATGGAAAAATCTCTAATTGCTTTTTTCCAGTTTAAAGAATTTGAATTGCTCTGTAGGCATTCATATATCAATGTAGTAACTTATGTAGATATAATACAAACAAATAAAAATGCAGTCTATGATGGCTCTTTTTTCAGATGTTCACATTCAGAAAGAAATGAGAACATGGCAGACCCTTCCCTTCAGTTAGTATATACTACAGAGCAGAAGGTAGGTGTAGATGGTTAAATATATCTGTGGCAAGAAAATAAGGAAAAGAGTAAAGAAAAAGAAAGAAAAATAATCCAAGAATGGCTATGCATTCAAATCTGAGATAGACTGTACACTCCAGAATTAAATTCTAACTCACTTAAAGATGATGGGTCAATTCGTGCTTCTGCAAGGCCAGACATTTCCCAGGGGGATCTGCCTACTGAACACAAATGGGTATTCAGATTTGGGTTAAATTCAGATTTGAGTTAAATAAGTGGTGGTCAAAAACCAGAACAACTCAAAAAGGAGTTTTTCAGTTCAGCTAAACATCCAGGCAGAGTTCTCTTAAAAGCAGAACTCTGGTTTTATTTTGTTTTGTTTTCCTCCTCAGAGGCATACTTCTTTTTCACATTCTGCATCCTCAGCTGTTGGTTATCAAATCTCTGTTGAAAAATTTAATGAATAAAAGTCTATGAGGATTAACTTGATAAGAAGTTCATGTATATCAAACAGTAAAATGCTGTTGTAATGTGATGGTTCAAAATCTTATCAGTAGTAACATATTAATAGTGTCACATTTTTTGGAAAGCTTTGCTGGAAAGGATGTAAACAGGCTGGACACACTAAAGGGAACTTGACCCAGGCCCCTGCTTCTAATGTGATAATTTCCTTTCTAGCTTGATAGCAGTTTCCTAGTTCCATACCTTACTGTGCAGTCCAATTAATAAAACCATCCCAGAAGTGGAAGGTTGCAGGGACTTGGAAATATAAGGCATGTTATCAGCATTTTCTTGGGGCATGAGATCAACAATAATAATTTAACTGTGGAAAAACTGCCCTTTCTAAAAAGTGACTCCCTCTTGAGTGATAAAAATACTCAAGTGTTAACTGCTGCTCCATATGGCTCTGACTTAAACAAAGGATGTCATTCAAGGGCCGTAGGATTGCCAGGCAGGGAAGTCAGAGCTCACATCGCTCTGACCCTGCTCTGACTCGGGATAATGCTGCAGAAAAGGCTGCTTGTGTTTCTCAACATGGGATGCTGGTTATCTGCTAAGGGAAAAAGGATGTATCAGCAAACATGCGAATGTAATTGCTAACATATTTTTCATGTTAAACATCAATTTCCTAGGTATGATAATGGCCTTGAGAAACACTGAGGACTTATAGAAGGAGGTGGAAAGTGTTAGGTTATGTTTAGGTACTTGTAGCATTTAATCAGTTCAGTTACTGAAGCAAAGTCTGTAGAAAAGGAGGAGCAATCGGTCAAAATCAGAAAGAGTAGTGCTAAAAATATTTGTTACAATTATTTTGATGCTGTGTTTTGCTGGTCTCATGCGAGGAATTTTGGAGTCAGTTAGAAACTTTTGACTTTGAAAACTTCCACTTGAGCTTTGGTTTGTCAAGGCTAGGTTCAACCCAGCAGGCCAAGTGTTTGCTTAGGTTGCTGGACTTAGGCCTTTTGCCTCATAGAATGGTGTTAACAGGCTAACTGCAGGTGCTGGACCTGCAACTGGCCATGTCTCTGCCACTGCCTTCCTAGAGGACAACCTTTGGAATTGAAAGGAAAACTTCCACCAATGCCTGTGGTCATTAGAGTACTTTGTACTTATCTGGAACTGCATTCATAAAGAGCTGAACATGAGTTTTCCTCTTTTTACTTCTTTTCCATGAGAGAGAAGAACTCAAGTTAGTGACAGCCTCGCAGTGATATGGTCATAATTTCAGTTACTGCCCAGTCAATAACCCTTAAAAAAAAGGGACCAACAGGGAGTACAGGTTAAGTGCAATATTTAGTATCACAACCTAAAACTGAAGATATTTTGGACATAAACAGGCTTTTAAAAATGAGAATGACAGCAACTCAGAAAAATTGTAAACATGCTTGCCATTACAATTTTAATCAGTGATATGTTTTCTCATGTGGCCTGATTTTGCTTGCTTAAGTTTTCTGGACTAACTCTATGTTCCCCAATTTTTCTTAGTGAAAGATTTATATATAAAGAACAACTCTTCTCTAGATATTAAGGCTAAGTTATTATTGCATAATTTTAATAATTTCATGGGTATCAGCCAAGCTGCCCACATGAATGGATGAAACGTGTTTCTGTGTCAATACTGATTGCTTTAGGACAGTGATAATTTTTTTTGTAGATTGTTAGCTTTAAGCCTGGATAAAGCATAATTCTATTGATGCTATTTTTATTGTAAAGTTGATGATTTTTTCTGTCTTTTCAGAATATTTGAAGTGTTTGTAGTACAAGAATAAATGCAATGGGCCTTTAAGCTACATATCTCTGGACAGAAGGTTTGCAAACCTTTTGAAGTCTTAGAGAAATAAGAGGCATTTACACTGTCAAATGGTGACACTTGATTGTCATCTTCACCAGGTCCCAGAAGTATGATCTCTTGAGTCCCCAGTTCTGGTGATACACAGAAGCTACTGATGGATTAGCTGTTTATTGAAAGTGTCTTTGCATGCACTGGAAACTTAATGAGGGTAGCACTGATATTTTAAATCCTACACTGTAGAGAAATCCAACGCAATATAAATTCCTGTTATAAGCAGTTTAGTTTTAAGATATCAAAATAGAATTTGCACTTGTTCATCTTCTGAACAAGTGTAAACAACAGAATACTGACTAGAATACAAGTACATTAGCTAAGGTAGATTAAGGACCTAAATAATTATATTAAAAAGCAATGTTTATAGCAAAATATCTGTAAGATTATAATTTAATTTTTTTTCATACCTATGCATTTTATGAAAGTGGAACTGAAGTGGTATTTTACAACTTCAATAAATGTTGAATTCTCTCCTAAGGAGACTAGTTAAAAACTCATTACAGCATGTAGTGGTAGTATCTACTGAGCAGTGTTTTTGTTACTGTTCTACACAGCTAGTTTTGAGATCTTGATGTAATCCTGATTAAGCAAAGAAGCTCCAAATCAGATTATACATCTGGTGGCAATTAGATGGAAGAGTTACCTCCTAAGAACATAGTATTTCCACTGGAAAAAGGAAAAAAACATTTCCACATTCCATGATATAACTAAGATACAGTTAAACATAATCCTCCTGTCTATTCCTGAACTATATTCACACACATTAATAATCATTGCTTTTTTTCCAACATGTAGAAATAAAGAATGCCTCATGGATGACAAAGACTCCTTCAGGCTGTCGTATTTTACTAACTATTGTTAAAGAAACTGTGGAATTATTTTCATCGTGTTATCTGAATAGAGAAAAATATGGGAGAATCTTTAGCACAAAGAGGATCAATTTGAGGAAGTGAGTGGACGAAATCAAGAATTAGGGGTAGCTAATAATTAGAGATAGTTAATAAATAGTCTCAGAAGGTGAGTGGTAGAAGATCCATTTTTAACATATTCAACATTTTTATCACTAAAGAATTTAGTTTGGATGATAAACCTACTCTGACAAGAAGGTAGATTAGATAACCTTCATTCCCCACTCACATTTTTATTTTAAGTGGTTATGTGAGTCTCTTGAGAAATCTAAGTAAATAGAAAATTATACAAACATATATTTAAAAGGTAAATAAAGGAATATTTAAAAGGTAAACAGTGTTTTAACATATAAGAGGACTTCCTGGGTGAGATGTTAGACATTTTGCTCTGAACAGTGGCTGCCCGTGGTGAACCTGGTCTGGTGATTCACATTAGCTGAGATTAAGCAAGTGGATTATGATGTTTTTCCCGGCTGAGCATACTTGGAATAAGACAAAGGATGTTTCATACGGCAAAGACAACCACATGTACAATTTATAAATCTCAGAAAACACGCAATACTCTCTTTTATTTACATAGGACTGTGGGTGAGTATGATAAAATTATATGCAATGCTTAACAGCTCTATGGCATTGAAGGTATTATTATGTATTTAGAATGAAGGGTTCCACTTAGTGTCTTTATAGAATTTAGCTTTTGAATTTAGCTTTTTTTTTGTCTTTATGAATTTTAGCATAAACATTGAATGAGTGATTTTGTTTATGAGAATGCAGGGAAAAGGATTAAGTTCTGATTTCTCTTTGATTTTCTTGGAGAATAAATTTCTCAACATTTCAGTTGCCAAAATATCTTAATAGATGTCCTCTTTCATGTAATATCAGCTATTTCTTAATTTTAGAATAATCTGATTTATGTGTGAAAATTTATTGTATGTTTATGATGAAATTAGGCTATTACAATATGGTGGCCTGTAGTATGAAAAAGTAACTTCTACAATTAGTGGATTGTTCGTTTTTGAAATGTTTTGTATTTGTAAAATGCCATTATAAGGTATCTGAAAGATGCATAAGCAATTTTTGCTATTTAAATTAATGCTAGATACATGGTGTGCCAAATAAAAGTGTTTCATCCATTTTGCTAAGGAAAACTTATTTTTCTTTGTTTTGTGAATTCAAATTCAGTGTTTACACTGAAAATGTTCTTTTTTCTTTCTTGATATGTGTATTCCCTCTTTGTCTTGGAATTCAGTACTTCCACAGCATCAAGACTAAGTCTAGTAATTATCTTTATGTAAAATATATTGTATTTCTCTTCCAAATATTGATGCTTATGTAACATGAATGTTTTGCACAAGCACAAATATCTAGAACAGCTTCTGAGAGGCTAATTCCAATGTGATTTACGTCAGTAGTTTCACGAGAAAATCCACCTATTTTATCTCTTGTAAGAGTGAATAATCAAATCATATAGTTAGATGAAATTCCACTCCATATTCAGAAAGTGTTAGAAGTACAGTAGAGAGGAGGTGAGGAGCTGTGTCTGTTCATTTCTGTCTCTGGCCATTGTTGACAATAACACTCTTCCCCCAGAGATCCTGGACTGGATCTCAGACTCCAGCCTCGGCCAGCTGAAATGGAGTAACATGACATTCAGTTCACTCAAGAACTTTACTGCTGTCATCTCTGCTTTCATTGGAGTAGAACATTTGCTCTGCAAAGAGAGTAGGACTAAAGTTTGTGTTGCAGCTAGCAACAAAAATGCCCTTATAGATTTCCTGTAGGCATATCCAGCTAAAGAAAATGGCACATGAAGCAAAAAATGTCTGGTTCAAATTGTGTCCCTAGTCTTAACTCACCTGCCAACCTCTCAGTACAGAAGTGTAGTGAAAATTTACTCAGCTAATGAGTAGATGTGTCAAAAAAGATGAACAACTGTAGCTCTCAATGGTTTCAGTTGAAGTGGAGCTCCTCCCTCCTACAGAAAGTAAGCCATTTCAACAGCCATCGTGGACTGGGTTATACAAGTTGTTGCAGCCAGCCTTGAAAATTTCTTCTTGCATATTCCTTAATTAAATGGTCTTTTTCTTTTTAATTTTTAAGGTTTTTAAATATTTATTTCTTTTAAATGGAATTGTGATTATGTTTGGTTATTTTTTAGTTTTATCACCTAGAGGAGTACATTTTACAGCATAAGTTATATCTTAAAAGGAGACATTTATTCCTGTGTTCTGGTCAGTGTTCAAAATAATTAACTCCTAGTGCAGGCAAAACGTCTGAGCTGAATCAGTGCATTATTGGAAAAGCTGTAGGAACACAGCAAGATAAGATCTTATCAAATCTGACTTTGTTTGAACCTTCATTATCTTGAAACATAACTTTTTCTTATCAATTTCAGAACTGATATACGTAGTATTAAAATAATCAAAATACTATTTTCCATAGCTTCATTAAGAAAAATATATATTAGCCAGAGATTGTTCCATAACTCAATATGGCAGCTATATCAAGGTGATATCATCAAAGAACTGATGATATAAATTCTGGTTGTTTGCTGAGACAGTTATGTAGCTTTTCAGTAAAACCCTACAAAACTCTTTCCTTGTGGCTAATTAGTTGACAGTTTTTACCCTGTGTTCTAGTCAAAGCAAGCCAATCGATAAGATACAGTTATTTTAGTCACCTAAAGAGCAGTCATTACAGTATCTATATTTAGATTGGATTAAAAGGGAAAGATTGTAGTAGTGGTGCTCTATTTACAAGCATGAAGACTATCAATATGGTTATCAGAAATAATTTGTTTCTATAAGACCAGTATTTAAATGTTTTCGTCTCAAGACTACTTCTCCTGAAGAATACCTAAAATTTTTGTGTCTTTTTTGGGGACTGAAAGACTTTTCTTTTACTAAAAATTCCTTATTCTGTCATTAGTTTTTTTCACCTCAGTATAAATGTGAGTGTTGCAGTAGATAGGTATCATGAGATACAAAACTTATAATAGAAAAGCAAATGATCTGTCAATTTATGATGCAATTTCAACACATTTCTTGAGCCTTATTGTGGTATAGTTTACAGTGCAGTAAATCAGAAGACTTTTCTCTGACTTCAATGGTTGTGCCTTGGTATGAAACTAGCATACAAGATCAGAATGAATTGCATTGTCTTTCAGTTTAGCTACTTTGGACTAAAAAAGGCTCATACCAAAGCACAGATTACTCCTTCCTAGTAAGGACTTAAATATCTTAAATGTGAAATATCATTAGCTTTATCCTCGAGAAAGGATGGACTGACAAACCACTTCCTTCTAAGAAAAGGTCTCTTGTACCAAAATGATAAGAGATTTGAAATTACATTGGAGAGTTTTGGGAATATTTGCAAATAGAGCTATGCTAACTTAATCTGACAGTATTGGAGTCTTTGTGGAATTTAGTGATAACAGCTTGAATCCATTTAAATCCAATGATTTTTGGCACAACATGCTGCTGTTGGTTTCTTATAAATCGTCTTTTTGCACCTTTCAAAATGTAGATCAAATTTTTACTAGTCATAAGGGAAGTTTCATATCCATCTCCTCTTTCTTCCAGATTGCTGTCAAAATGAGTGAAACACCTTCAAGTAGTTACTCAGTAAATCATCCAAACTCCTCTGAGAGTGAACAGAGTTTATCCACACGCCATTTCAATGTTACTGAACCTGTTGTGGCAAAACGGATTTGCTTCTATAAAAGTGGAGATCCCCAGTTTAATGGAATCAAAATGGTAGTTAATAGCAGGTCATACAAAACATTTGATGCCTTGCTGGATACTTTATCCAAACGGGTCCCATTACCTTTTGGAGTGAGGAATATTAGTACACCAAGAGGGAGACACAGCATCACCAGTTTGGAGGATCTTGAAGATGGAAAATCCTATATTTGCTCTCATCAGAGGAAAATGAAGCCCATTAACCTGGAGCAGGCCAGCAAAAAGCCACTGCCCTGGCAGATCAGCAGGCCGGTCAGCGCTCGTCGTCGAGCTGTGCAATTAGCAAGGCAGAATGAAGATGGGTTTGGCCATCGAGAAAGCAGAATAACAACTCCCAAAAAGATGCTTGTTTTCAAAAACGGGGACGTAAGGCTTAGGCGTACCATAGTTCTGGGAAAGAAAAATACACAAACATTTGAGGCCTTTCTGGATTATATGAGTGAGTTAATGCAATATCCAGTTGCAAAACTCTATACCACTGATGGCAGAAAGGTGAGAATATGCATGTGTACTGCCTGAATTTTAATAATTTTTTCTAGATTATTTTAAATTAAATAAAATTGTATCCATTATAAGCTTGAAACATGATCCTGATGTATGATCTGATGTGCTAAATTTCATCTGATTATTTTCTATGCTTTTTCCCCCTTCAGAAAGACTACTAGCTTAGAGGAAATATACTGGAATCTTGGAAACAGAGAGAAGCTAATGAGGACACTTCATTTTAAGGAAAAAGAAAAAAACACTTTTATTTCTCTTACTCAGGCCTCTTTCAGCCATGCTTCCAATTCTATACTTCCACTCATTTACAAAAAAACTTGCTTTAGACTTAATGTTGTTTATCTGGCATTTTTAATGTTTTAGAACATAATCAATAGCATCTAATGGCCACACATTTTTATCATTGCGCAAGTGCAGAGTGGTTTGCCACTAATGCCTTGGAACTCTGAAACCTGATTGCCTATTATAGTTTTTAAACCATGGACCAGGTTCCGTACCTCTAAACTCAGATGGTGCAGCACTAATAATCCAGATTTTAATCTCACGTACTGTTTTTATCATTTTATCTCAGTGTTTTTTCTGTCTGTTGTTTAACCACAGAAGAACACTTATGGTTACCCTTAGCAGGTATCTAGAAGGAGAATTCCATGCAGAACTCCAAGAGTTCAAGGGAAATCTCCTGTTTGCTGTCCACTTATTGAAATTGTGTTTCAGGCTGGGAAATTTTCCATATTATCTACAAGTTAGTGAAGTGCAGTTTGTAAACATTATCTTGCAGTATATTTTGGAACTTACATTCAAAACTGTCAGACAAGGCTTCTGAGCATCTTGATCCAGTCAGATCTGCTTTGAGTAGAGGGTTAGACTACATGACCTCCAGAGGTCTTTTCCTAAAGATGATAATAATAATAATAATTAATAATAATAATAATAATAATAATAATATGCTCTGTGATTGCATCCTATTTCTTTGTGGAAGTATGAGTCTACTGCTCATGTGTATGCTGAATTTTTCCTCCAAGTATATCTTCATGCGTATACCTGCCTCGAAATGCATATTCATACTTCATGGCTATGAACAGTCTCTGTGCAAGGATGAAACAAAATTACATGTACAAACACTTAAATTTTAAGAAAATTTTCATCTGGATCCAAGTTGCTTCTTGAAGTAATTATCCAATATATTTATATAACAAGATATATCCTCACAGAAATAGGAATTGCCTTATAGGAAATGAAAAATTAATTCCGTGCTGTGATACATATTTAATAGTCTGCTGCAAATGAATGTAGAGACTAAGAAGTGAAGATATTAAAGCTTGAAAAGGATAAATCTCTTACATTATTTTTTGGTGGTTACTAAGGCAGAGAATTTAATGTTACTTTTTTTTCCAGGTTCCTAATCTTCAGGCCCTGATATTGTGCTCTGGAGCTGTAGTTGCAGCGGGGAGGGAGCCTTTTAAACCAAGCAATTATGAATCTCTTGGGTATTTGCAGCCAGCTAAATTGCTTGGAATTGGAAATCGTGTGTACCCAAAAGCAAATGCCAAGTCAGAAAGTGAAAAGAGTAAGTTCTTTGAATTCATTAGTATTTTATTAATTTGTTTATCTCTCTCAGCATAAGACATAAACAGTGGCAATCTTACGAGGATCAAGGATATTCAGAAAGGCCAGTTGAAACTGTTTATATCTGCTATGACTACTCTATAAGCTTATGAAAGATCAAAGTGTTAATTTTCTTTTTAAAATGCAAGTTTCTGCTAAGTACTCAGCTAGTATGCATATTTTGTTTCTGAGAGAATTACTTAGAACATGGATGCAAATCTCTGAGTATACTCTATTTTAATTCACTTGGTTGCCATTGTTATTAATCTTTTGGTGTCAGAATTAATAACAACTGTGCTAAAAAAATCCTCAGGCTACTTCAGGCTCTGACTGAATTTCTTGGGCAAAGCTTTTGTTCAGTTTTCAGAACTTAACAAGTGGAGGTTTGACTTGTCATGACTTACTCTTCTCTTTTCTCATGCTCCACGTAAATAAGAAAACCAGTACAGCATCCATCCACTCACAAATTCCTCATGTTTTTGAAGCTGCTTTTGCCTAAACAGAGTGTTGTCCATTCCTACATCCTCTTGGCTGTTATATATATATTTTGAATAAGTTTGGGAAAAGATACAAATATGTACTTTCCCTTTGATTACTCACAGGGTTGTGCCACTGATAAGGTCAGGAAGAGTGTGAAGTGGCCAGTAGATGATCAAGAACATGAGGAGCTCTTGGAGAGAAGCCAGGCTAGATGAAAAGCCTGAAGTTGAGGGAAGCGAAATGCTGCAGTACCAGAACTTTAAGTCCTGTGGGAATTCTTGACATTAGAGAGTCTTGTAGGGCTGAGTTACTGTCTACAGGAACTTAATTAATCCAGAGGTGCTCTGCACTCTTGCTACAGCTTCATGCTGTAGCAGTGAACCCAGGGAACACTGTAATTGTTACTGTACTGGGACTTTCCGCAGTAACCCTGACAGTGTCATGGAGCACATTAATGTATAGACATTTGATTTCCATTTGTTTGAGGGAGTTCCATTCACATTCCTTGCACTTTATAATCTCCTCATCAAGCTATTAAGTTTTTTCAGCCTTCATGTGCTTTTACTTTCACAGCTTAAGACCTGTTTGCACACCATAACTAATGAGTCAAGAGAGAATGAGTAAGACCATTTTGAGACTGAAAGTTCTGCAGAAAAAAAAATCCTACCCAGATTTTGCTTTGAGACAGACTGAGCCTTGCAATGGCAGAAAACCTGAGTTGCTGAATCTGGTTATCTCCTGCTTTTAATTCTTAGTTAACAGTAGTTACAAAATGAAATAGAAAATACTCTTTTTGTCTTTAACCTGAGAATTTAAAAAATATCAGGTATAAGAGATATCATTGATGATATGAAGGAATGGAAAATGAAATTTCAGGATTTTTGTTTCAATTCCGTTTCCTGAGACAGAAGGTGAGATTTTTACTTTGGGAAGCAGAAGTTCTGGTCTGTCTTAGAGGAATTATAACAAACTTTTTTTTCTTGTTCAGTTCATGGTGAAGCATATACTTGAGAAACTTGCAAGACAATTTTCCTGAAGTTATAGACATGTATCTATAATAGTAATATATTACTGTAAATTTTTGATGTGAGACCACTTAAACAAACAAAAAAAGCTTAAATTCAAGAAATATAGATAAGTTAATATTACATGGGTAAAAACTCGTTTTGCAAGTGAAACCTGTCTATTAAGTGGTGGATCATATATATTCAGATGTCAGTGGCAGTTGTGCAAACCTTTGTGTGAGTATACCCATACTGTTTCCCTTGCATTTGAAGGAGACCTTGGAAGACAGCAAAACTTTATTCTTATTTCATGTTCTTTTAGCTCTCATCTCTTCAGTGACAACTACAAGAAAGAAATGAGACAAATTTTTTTAAAAGACACGAGTTATTGCAGAGTAATCAAAACATATTGTGGGAATATATATTGTGTATGCTAACACATTCAAAATTCACTGGAGTCTGGAAGTGTTCTCATTGGCTTTGCTCAGTTTTGTACCATTGTCTACAGTATAGATACATAAATGTGTTTCAGAATGTCATTATTTAAGTTCAGATTCTAAAAGGAGTTCAAGAACTTCAATGTTAACTTCTTTATAGAAGGCCAGTCCGGAGGATTGGATATGAACCCTTTCCTCATGTGTCAGTGACATACTACAAAGAGTAGATTGTTAGATTAAGCCCAAGGAGATGAATATTTAACTTGACTGACATGTTTTAGTACTGATTCTAAGAACTAATAGGAAATTATATATTAATGATCACTAAAACATGAAGAGGAAGTAAAGCTGGTAGCTTGAAGCCCAAACAAATGAGGGCCTATGAATCCCTTGAAAAGCTCAAGGCAACCTCAGCTCTCAACTAAGTACAAAATGAGATAATCTACTACTTTTTTAGGCTTTGGAACTTCTAACAAGACTATAGTTCTGGCATTAGAAAGTATTTAAGTATTTAAATGCTTTATTCTTTACTCAGACTTCCTTATATTTTTCTCTCTAAAAACTTCTTAGATGAACAGGAAGATTAGTCATGTTTTTTTCCATACTTTCTATTGCAAAATAAATAAAAAGACAATGTATGTAAAATTAACACACTTCATTAGCATCTTTAATACTAATTTTTCTCCTTTCTTCTTTTCTTGTCCTTTGTTGCCTGTCTGCTGTGTCATCATCTGGATCCTTATCCATGGTATTTGTCTGCTCTACTTTCTACCTACTGAATGAATTTGTGTTATTTTAATGTAATTATTGATAGTGAGAGCTGAAATGGACTCTAGTTCAAGATCTCAGATATTCTCAGTTTCTTCTTATAAAGGATCCTGCAATGACAGCAACACAAATGATAACAACTCAGATTCTTCCTATGTTCTTGACAGTCATAATGGGATAGAAGGAAATCGGTCAGTTATTGGTGAAGACTTATCTGTGGCACAGTATCAAGATGACGTTGAGAAATCTGTTCACGTTAATCAAGATGGCAGTATCACAGTAGAAATGAAAGTTCGATTCAAAATTAAAGAGGAAGAAACCATTAAGTGGACAACCACCGTAAGTCGTGCTGGCCTTTCTGGTGACAAAAATATCTCCATTTGCAATTCTTCTGCAATGAATGTGGAAGACAGCTCATCCAATGTAAAGACATCAGACTGTATAAATCCAAAAGATGCTCCAATTTTGAAGAGCTACAATAAAGAAGAGGAAGACTCATTACAGCAATCCAATGAGGAAGTGTCAGACAAAGAATCAGAGTCTGATTTGAAAACTGCTGATTGTAATGTCTCTGAGAAAAACAATTCTGTAGACAATGTACCCGAGGAAAATATCAGGCCTCGCTTTTATAGGCCTCCCACCCCTGGGCCAAGGCGTGTAAGACAAAAGAAAGCAGTAGTTGAAAGTGTCACCTTGGTATCTGAGAAAGAGGTTCAAGAGAAGACAATAGGAAAGTTTTCCTACAGTGAGGAAATAGAGAATGGAGAAAAAACATCTGAGTATTGCATGGTAGCTCATTCAAGCAGAAAAAAATCAAGTATTTGTAATCCAAATTTTAATGAGGTCAGTGACAATGGTTTATTAAAGCTTTCTTCAGAAAATATAAAAGAAGAAATGCTTTTTAAAGTAAGCCACAAAAGTAGTGAATCAATAGAAACCACAAATAGGAAGACATTAGAAGTTCCTGATGAGAATGAATTGGTACAGAATACATTGGAGAAGTCAGCTGTGGGACAAAGTGCATATAGTAGTTTAGTATCAGCCTCCGAAGCTAACATCAGTGGTTTCATACCATCATCAAAAACTTACCAGACAGCTAGACCAGGCACAGCAGATCATATCCATAAGTCATGTGAGATTAAACAAATAAAACGATCGATGAGTTCTTTCATTGCCTATTCAGAGTTATGTCAGTCAAAAGAAGAAGTAAAATGCCAAGCTGCTGATTTAATAACAATTTCTCAAGATTCAGTGCATTCAGCCTGTGCTGGACATAGCCAGACGAAGATGACGTCACTTCCATGTAGTAAGGTTCCTACTGAGATAGTAAATCCAACAACTGGATTCTTTCCTACTGTTACTGAGAGTGGGAATCAAAGCAGTGTCACAACTGAATCTGTGAGGACAACACTCATTGAGAACAGCCAATCTGCATCATCCCTCACCAAAAAGAAGAAGAAGAAAAGAAAATCCTCTAGCTTTCTAGAGCAAGGTACATATGAAAATCAAAAACATGAAGAAATTTCAGGGTTAATTAAAAGTGAAGGATTGCATATCACACAGGATTCCACAACAGAGATTATGGATAAATATTCTGAAATGCCTAAGAAGGAAGTATCTGAATACTTTGTAAAAAACAATGATGGGTCTGCCAATTCGGACAAAAGCATGTGTCCTGATGAATTCTATCACCAGGATTCAATGGAACAAAATGGATTATCATCATCTAATAAAAAAAAAAGAAATAATAACAAGAAGTTGGCCAAGGTAAAATTGAAATCAGGCAAAAAAAGTAGTATCATTTCATCTGCAAAGAGTGAAGATGATCTGATGACAGCTGATTCAAACAATGATTCCGAACTCAGTCAGGATACACTTAGTACTGAGAAAGAAGGCGCACATCTTATAACCAGTTCTGTTGAACAGACACCTCACTCATCAGTGACTTCAAAGCCATTGTCAGAAGTGCCAAAGAATCTTAGCCTTGAAAAAGAAAAGAAAAAGAATAATTTGGAACATTTGTCATCAAAGAAAGAGAAAAAGCAAAAGGCAATAAAGAAAAATCTAAGTAAAGGTGTAAATAAGATATATATGTCAGAGAGTGCCATTACATTAGAGGCTCTAAACCAGGAAGGTTTTCAAGAGGAGATTGTTGAACATTCACGTGAAGACTATGTCCAAACTTGGCTGAAAAACTCGTTGTCAAATTCTGTCTTACCCCCCATAAAGAAAAAAGAAGGGACTATAGAGAATAGCCATGCCTGTTCTTATCCTAAAGAAAATACTGATGCTTCTATAGAAAAAGAAGCTAGATTTATCATAAATAACATGCATGTAGCTGGGAAAAAACATCTACTTAAAGATAATCTAACAAAAAAACCATTAAAGCCTATTGGCAAATTGAGACGTTTAGAAGACTCAGCCAAAGATTCAGATGAAAGACAAACTGACTCTTTGATTCATTCTAATACATCTGTGGTAGAAGAAGCCAAGTATTCACTAAAGTCAGAATTTCATCAGGATGGTAAGCTACATTTGTTTCATGAAGTACATGATGGTGATAAAAAGATGTCAGAAGTTGATGTTCAAGTTACCAACCTATGTCAAAGATCTGAAGTTGCTGTACAAGCTGATTGTACAATCGTTAGGGAGAAAATTGGAATTGATGTTCAGAATAATTGCATGTCTAGCATATTGCTGCATGAACTACAGTCAACTTTGCTTGGTCTGCAGAAAGAACATAGTGGATGTATAGGAAAAGCTTGCAGCTTTTCAGATCTTTCTCCTTCAGCTTTTGGTTCTTCCTCCAATGCCCTCCTAGCCTGGCTACTTTTACTGAATCTGAGAGAGAGTTTGATTGGGACGATCACAGATGATATCCAAAAAAATGCCTGTAGCTGTTCTGAAATATTTACACAGTTAAAATGTCTGAAACAAACTGCATCTATAGAACAAGCTAATGAGCTGAAGGCTGTCTTCTCACATCTCCAACAATCTACAGAAAATAAGTTATTACACTTTAAGAAGAAACTTGAAAAGCAGGACTCCACACATGAAAATATGACCACATCTGAAATTCCTAATGATATACATTTGCATGAACATGAAGAATCAGTTGAGCCTTGTATTGCAATGGACAGTGTCAATTCTGGAGAAGCTCTAAAATTAACTGAGGAATCACAAAGCTGTATTGATATAGAGAAGGATCTTTGTAAAGAAACAGAGACTTTAGACATGATTGCTCCTGAAGCACAACTAGATGGTCAATATGCCAGTACTAATTCAAATAACTGTAGCCTTCCATCAGCTATAGAGACACCAGAAAGAAATGAAGAAATGCCTGATAGCCTATATGAAAAAACTCAAGAAACATCATTAATTAATGGAGAGTCAGAATCTTCACTAGAACCTAACTCCACAGTTCATAGTGTAACTTCTAATGATAACAATTGTATTTTAGATCAGGATGCTTCTGAGTTAGAAGGTGAAAAAGATGTAGTACATACTACTGATAAAAGTGAAGAAGAGGATGTTAATTCAAAGTCAGTGGATACTGACAAAACCCAAAAAAACCAACTTACACTAGATGCTGAAACCTCGGTAGAATATACTAATGAGGATTATTCTGTACAAGATGACAAGGAAGATGCAGAAATATCTGAGCAAACCTCTGAGAGGTTATCTACAGTCTCTCCCTTATCATTTCGTTATGAATCAAAGCAAATTACAGAATGTGACATGACCGAAGGAGAACAGAAATTGCAAGTAGAAGAACTGGAGAATAAAATGTGTTCTGACACTTCTCGATTAAAAAAATGCTTAAAAACCCCTGCTACTTCAGACTGGTCAGATTACAGACCAGACACTGAAGACAGTGATTATAACTTTAGATCCTCCAGTGACTTGACCAATGAAAGCGGGGAGGAAGCACTTGAAAAACATTATAATACTGGCTATGTAAAGAGAACTATTGAACAACTCTATGGCAAGGCAGAAGCGTCATTTAAGCCTGACTTTCAGAAAGGGTTTCCTTATACGTCAAAAGTATTTCAAATGGATACTGAAGGATTCCACTCTGCAGTGGGGGAAAAAATAATTTATTTTTCTCGAGAACCTATGTCTTGTTCTGCAGAGAAATTGTCACATTCTTCACTACCATCACAAGAATATTCAGTAAACGTAAACAAAGATGACAGTATATCAAGAAGAGAAAATACTCCTTTACCAACACCACAATCTACTCTTAACAGAGAAGAGACAAGTTATACTAATGACTGTTTAGGACAATCTCCAAATCAACATTGTCAACCTAGCATTCAAGCTAGTGAAGATGAAGGAATATTGATAGATAAAGGCAAATGGCTTCTGAAAGAAAATCATTTGATAAGAAGATCACCACCTGAACAGATTGGAATGTATGGTAATTTGGATACAACATCTATTGAAACTAACAGTGATGAAGCTCCTTACTCTCACTTTGGCAATCTGGATCAGTACCCTGCCCTCGATGAGATCCCTTCTTCAGAACTTGAAGACATGGTAAAACCCCCTGACAATTTTTGCAACTATTTCAATATGCCTCATAATAGTGATTCAGACCCCTTTCAGGATGAATTAAATACAAAAGGCAAACGTAGTCGCAACGGTAAGATCCTTCCTGCAGCAAACGAAGAAAAGACCAATCCATCAGCCATGGTCAGTTCTGCTTCCACACAGGCTAACACCAATTTTCCAGCCTTTTCATCTGTAGAATTTAGATTGCCTGATAACAAGGTGCATCCATTGGAAAAGCCTTTAAATGCTGCACCCATACAGTCTCAGCCAACTAATGTTAGTAATGTTGATAGAAGTGCTCTTCATGAAGAAGATTCTCTGGATAGACTCCATGCTATATGTGGCCAACATTGTCCAATACTGATGGTAACAGTAATACCACTTAATGAGGAACAGAGAGGATATGCCTACCAAAAGGCATCTGATATTGAGAACCAGCTGGGTTCGTATTTGCTGGCTGAAAATAGTGAGCGTTTGGGATGGTCAGGCCAAGACCTGACAGACAAAAATAATCATGTGACTTTGAAGAATAACTCTATCAATAAAATTGCCAATAATATCTTTAACAGATTTTATGCTGATAATACCTTAGATTTTATTAGTAACTTTGGAATACTTGCATCCTCAACTTTCAAAGACACAAATAATTTAGGAGAGTTACATATTACGGAGAATATGAATGTAAACCCCATGGAAGCCATGAATTGTCAAAATA
The DNA here is from genome assembly GCA_013396875.1 of Vireo altiloquus. Taxonomy (NCBI): domain Eukaryota; kingdom Metazoa; phylum Chordata; class Aves; order Passeriformes; family Vireonidae; genus Vireo; species Vireo altiloquus. The sequence goes on from VZRF01007452.1 coordinate 25,164, forward strand.
ATATATCCAAACATATACCCAGTGATCTTGTCATAGGCACAAATACTAAGCTACCCGATGGAAACACAAAAACATGTAAAACCTTAAGAATAAATTTAATTTATATTGTTGAAGAAAAATTTTCTCCCATGTTGGCAGATCCAGCAGAAACCTGTCATTCTGAAGCATTTCTGAAGTGTGACACTTCCTTAAATAGCATTGAACATAAAGCCTCTGAAAATCTGAAAAACAAAAATGCCTTTCCTACAGACGAAGAAGAAGACAAAGAAGAAACTTGCTTTTGTACACTGAACAGTGGAAACAGTAAAGATGAGAAAGATTTGTAATAAAGATCTTGAAATTTCCGTTATATTAGATTAGTGAAAACATCTTCAGAAAAAAAATCACATAATAAACTGCGGAATGATGCAACCAATGTGAATAACTCCTAATGTGAATAACTCAATAAAATTAAGTCACAATTGTATACCACTGCTGAAATACAAATATTAATTAAATTTTTATGGGAACTACCGTATAAAGAAAGTTGTTCTTCTAAGGCAATGATTTCTTGGCTAAAAAACAGTTTTTCCCTGAAATATTATCTGTTAAGAGGTAGTTATATACCACTCATCTAATTTTAGAGAAATGACGGCTGCTTGTTTGAACAGAGAACTGAAATTTGAAATACCTGCCCAAGTTTTAAGATCAGATTTCTATATTCTGTGACGTTTGAGAAGGAGCTCATTTCTACCTCTCAGTAGAAATGTTTTTCCCAGAATAAAATCAACTGTTATGTTTAATTTGAAACGAAAAGTAGAAAATACTATTCAAATGCTGTAATACAACACCAAGTAGGAAACAGAAGTTATGTTACATTTATATAGATGTACACTATCAAATTACTGTTTGAATTTTTAAAGGCCAGCAGTAGAACATGTATGTGAGTAAACAGATTTTTCCATGTAGGATCATCCAAATGCCAAATAAAGTTGACCTCTTTAACCCAGAGGACACTAGAAAAGGGGCATATTTAGGAACTGAAAATGGAGACTGTCAATGGACTTCCTGACTGCTCTTGCCATATTTCCTTCTGAAGCAGCACTACTTACTCTTAAAATTGTTCTACATACACTGCAAGTTTTAGTTGTGTGTTCTTAACCTCTGTACTTTAAAGATTGTCTATGTGTTTATGTGTTGTTTTGGTTTGGTTTTTGGTTTGTTTTTTCGGTGTTTTCTTTTTTTTTTTTTTTGTAAATATGTATTTTGAGAATCCAAGGCATATGCAATATGTTTCAGGATCTTTCAATCTGTTATTAAAGTTATTTTGGGTACCCGTTTACAGCATTTTATAAATACTGCATGTGCATAGTAATCACTTATATATGGTTTACAATTTTCAGTAAATGATGTAAGACACGAAATTGGAAAATATTTAATGTATACTGTGATTAGTTAGAGTGTTTCAGTTTTTTGATTAGATTTTATTTCCTAATACTGCATTGTACCTTGCTTCAATGTCAATGAAGTCAGAGATAAACCTGAAATAAGAAGGTGCAACTTTTCAGGGAGAGAATGAGAATTTTGCCATTCTGTACTCTTGAAGGCTGTATCCAGAGTAACTAGCATGTACATGCTGTGATAAGCCCTGGGTCACGGTCCTTTGATTATCCAGATTGGTTACCTAATAAAAGGCTGACGCAAATTCCTCTTGGCCCAGAGGCTTTGGTTGTGCCCATGTGGGACAGAAGGCACGTGGAAGGGAAGTAGAAGTTGGATGTGAAGCAAAAGGGGTTTGTAGCACAGGTAAGAAACCTCGAAGCAACCTTCAGTTCTTTTTAGAAGTCCGGTGGCTGATATATTTCCCCCAACTAATTGTTATGTTTCTGTTATTTGAAGAGGTGTATTCTATGTAATAAACTAATGTTAAAACTCTAAAGCAAGCTGTATTGTCTGATATATTTCACACCAAATAGCTGTGTGTTATTTCCTGTGCTGGCCTTGTTTCTGACATTCTCCTGTCTGTCTCCACTTCTTTTGGTGTCCTCCTTCACATGTTTTACAACTGCTACAAGTGAAGATTCTCAATGGTATTTTTTCATCCCTTTACATGTCGATACAGAAATAAAACTTGTGTTTGGAAAATGCAGCTCAAAATTACTAGAAGCCATCTAAATGTCATGTAGCATTCTGTGCTGTAAATAATGTCTAAATGTTAGGCAAATTAACAGCTATATATGTCTCCATCACTCACAGTCTTTCTATTGGATTCACAGCACCTCAGTATTTTCAGTTCAAGGCTCAGGATCCTTTAATCAGATGCTTATTACTGAGTTACTGAGACTTACTGAGGAAACCAAGCACTTCAAACATGAGATGTGAGGTACTCCCTTAGGTTACAATTAGCAGAGACCACAGCAAGTGGTGAAATGAATATGAACTGAAAAACTTGGTTCTTATTTCTGTATGTTAACTCAAAGAGAAGGAATAAAATGGTCACTTCAGAGCAGGACAGTGACAGGTTGACAGTGAGATGTACCATACTGTCATAGGGTTTATATATTAATCAACTGTACAGGGAAGATCACAGAATTGTGGAATCATTTAGGTTAGAAAACACCTCTGAGTCCAACCATTAACCCAGCATTGCAAAGTCCACCATTAAACCGTGGCCCCAGGTGCCATATCTACTACATATCTACTCAATTGCTTCCCTGGACAGCCTCTTCCAATGCTTGACAACCCTTTCAGTGAAGAAATTTTTCCTAACATCCAATCTGAAATCCAATCTAAACCCTCCCTGGTGCAACTTGAAACAAAGATAGAGGGTATTAGGTGTCTGAGATGCACAGACAAAATAAAATTGTTTTCATAGTTAAGTTTGGAGAAGGCAGAAGAGAAAACCTCATGATGCTAGAGCAATGATTGAGCAGATTTGCTAGAGCAAATGATTGACAGAGGCAAAAACACCATGAGGAGTAATATGAGCTACTTTAATAGGATAGAAAAGAATTCAGAAAGCATTCGAGGGATTATAGAGAGTATACCATACATCTGGAAGGAATTCAGTATTTGTCTTGCCATTATGAAAAAAGAAATAGCCAACATAACATATAGATCACAGTCCCAGTCTCAGTTTGAAGGAAACTACACAATTAGGTAAGTAATTCCATTTGATTACTGAATCTCATTTTGCATCTTTTTCTCTGTAGTCATTGCAGATTCTACCATACAGATGTTCTAGAGTTGAGTCCTTCTTCTGATGTCTGTCTTGAATGTTTTCTAGTTTCCATCCTCAGCCTACTCATGGTTAGATTATATACATGTGTCCCAAAGCCATCTGTAATTTACTTGGAAAAGTCTTCTTCCTCCTTGGTATCTTTCAACAAAATCAGACATTTTGTCAACTTTTTCTTCTACATTAATATTTTCTCCATTTCTTCTAATCATCATGGCTGTAGTCTCTGAAATGCATAAGGCGTATTTCTCTTAATTCTAAGGATGTCAGAGGAAATGAAGAACATTTAATTGTTCAATGTATCACTATTAAAAAAGTACTTAATTTTTATAGTACTAGTGATATCAAATATCATTAATCTAATTGCAATGTTAATCCACTGTAAGAGCTATGGGGAATATTTAATACCATTTTCTTACTTTATGTCACAGATTAACCCCATTCAGAACTAAACCCCACTCAGCTTCTTGCTTACTTCCCCACCAGTGGGATTGGGGAGGGTAAAAGGGAGAAAACTCATGAGTTGAGATAAAGACAGTTTAATAGGTAAAGCAAAAGGTGCACACACAAGCAAAGCAAAACAAGGAATTTAATCATCAACTAATTTCAGCTGTGGGAAAAACAGATTACAACAACTTCTGCAGAGGCTCACACTGCTCTGTTGATATGTGTTTCTGTCTGTTACTTCTCTTCCTTAGATCTCACAGTTGTTATTTTTTACTTATACTTTCAGTTTAATATGTTCCAGCTATGATGATTCTGAAATTGATCAAGTTTAACTTGTTGATAAGAGTATTCCTCAGTGATACCATTTCCTTTACTTCCATGCATTTGGTACTTGCATTTGGTAGCTTCCACTGAATGAATGGCTGGGTTTGGAAGAGGCCTAAGACCCATCTAGTTCCAACCCCCCTGCCATGGTCAGGGACATCTTCTGCTTACACCAGGTTCCTCAGAGTTCCATCCAACCTGGCCTTGAGCACTTCCAGAGATGAGGCATCCACAGCTTGTCTGGGCAACCTGTTCCCGTGCCTCATCACCCTCACAGTGAAGAATTTTTCCCTGATATCAAATCTAAACCTGCTCTCTTTCAGTTTAAACTGTTCTCCCTTTTCCTGTCACTACATGATCTTATAAATAGTCTGTCTCCATCTTTCCTGTGGGTTCCCTTCAGTTACTGGAAGGCTACCCTACTCTTTCCCAGGCTGAATAAACCTGATTTCACCCTTTCCTCCTAGGAGAGGTGCTTCATCCCTCTGATCAGCTTGTTGGCCCCCTCTGTATTTTCTCCAACAGATCAAAGTCCTTCCTGTGCTGGTAAAACTTCAGTGGATTCCAAACAAGCTGCTACATCTGTGTAGCCCCTCATACCTTTGGAATGATACAGATCCTTTCTTAAACAGCTCTTTTTCAGCAGACCTAATTTGCTTTCAGAGTCCTTAATGTTTAAAGTGATGAATGTCAAGGCTGTCATTACGCAGCACTGCATTGAGCAGAGCTGATATATCCTAAGTAAAGAGAACCCCATATTTAATATGATCTAATACAATATTTCAGAACTGCGTTTGAAAGGTGATCTATGTTCATTCAAATTTTCCTTGGTCCTATAGGACATTTAGAGTAAAAGATACAAATGCAACCTGACATTTCTTGACATGCCCAACATAGCAAACTCAGTATTTGCCTGCTGTAATTTTGTGAAACACATATTTTTGTATTCATTGATGTGCTATTATTTAGAATTTTGATTACTGAAATACATTTTATTTAAGAATATGGAGTTTAAGTAATTCAGTGAGTCATTTTATCTTTTGATAGCTAGGAAATGGAATGTGTCAGTCCTCACCAGTGATGTGCCATCAGCAGGAACAATCTCAAAGGTTTATATTACATTGTATGGGGATCATGGCAGTTCAGATCCTGTTTTTCTTCATGGAGAGAAGGCAAAATTATTTCAGAGGCAATGAAGACATCTTCACAGTAAGTAATATATATTTATTGTGTTGCCCTCTTGCTTCCTGCCAGATTGCATGACATTTCAAACTCTATGTGATGAAAGGCAACTTTTTGTGTTACACATATCTAGAAATGAGAAAGAGGACTTAAATGTAGAGCTAGATTTAGTATCCTTTCCCACTCACTTATCCATAGCTTATTTGATTCAACATGTTGATTGTCCATTGAACTACTGTTTAATTTGCATTGTGCCCAAGAAAATACCAAGAAATATATGACAATGGACACTTGTTCAGTTTGCAAATTTGAAACAGGGCTACAATATTAAAAATTAAATGAGGAAGTGAAGAACTAGGATATAGAGTAAAATTATAACTTTGTTAAATACCTGCTGCTGTATTGAAACAGTGGCAAATTTTATACCCGTGGTACACCTGTTTATTGGAAACTGCTTCTGCTACCAGGTACACAAACAAATTCTTCCTCTATCAGTCTTGTAGTGATTTAGATGAGCCAGAATAGGTCCTTTATCACAATCTGCATAGCTTGAGTGTGTGTATAGGATTGTCAAGGGTTGTCTACAGGTGTCTGCTGTAGGGCCATATGACAAACAGGTGCTTCCATTACTAGTATCCAGCATAGCAACTTCCCTTCTGAGAAAACATGTGTGATGGCAGCAGTGATGAAGAGCTCGCCTTTTCCAAAATAGCCCTGCAGATATTTGGGATGCAGGAAGTGCAGTTCTTATCCCTTTTCAGCCTATGGAATTTCTCAAAAGAATCCAACACCAGTGATACAGAATGTCATTCTCCATCTGTGATATCAAAACCATTCAGTTTGAAAGGAGTGCACAAAACAAATAAGCAGGTCCTGACAAATTAAAAGACCCTCTTCACCATAGATGTTGGCTGTTTCCTGTTGCCACTGTTGCAATTAATTTCATCTACAATGACTTTTAAATGCAAAATATGGACCACAGTCCCATTGTTTGGGATCTAGGATTCCCCTGTTAGGCAAGTATCCATAGCACTGAATGCTGTTAAGGAGACCCTACTCTGAAATGCATAAAAAGAGAAAAGGCTTTCTGAGTGCACTGTATGTGCACATAACTGTGGTCCGTCCTCGCTGCTCTGTCTCTTTATTTTATAACAGAGTTCAGGGAAATTCATGATACAGGGAACTCAGTTCACACCCAGCTATACAATGTCAATGAAAACACGAAAATTAATTCTATGGAAAAGAACATCAGGACAGAAAATCAAGCCTACATTATAAAAAAATAAATTATACAGCGAGGAGGGAAGACACTGATGGTGTACTTCCAGTTCCTTGAAGATAAGCTTTCTATTTCTACACTTAAGTTCATACTAGTTTTCTGAATAACCTTCACACAAAGTTATTCCCCCAGCGCCCTGTTATCTGTACTGGGCATATTCATCCAGCCTGCCCAAGAGCTAATCTTTCAAATACAGCTTTTAAACTTGATTTAATTGAAATGATTTGTAAAGAGAAGCACCAAAGCTGAACACAATTGTTTCCAAAAAATTGTAAGGCATATACACCTGGAGGGGTAGGGACAAACTCAGGGGTATTTGGGAGACAAAAAGAATTTTAGAGCAGGTCACAAATACAGATGCTAAACTGAGATAGGTTTTAAGGGCAAGACACTTTTGTTTTTCAGTCATACACACAGTCTTTATTCATCTCCCACTGAGGCAAATATTCAGTGGAGAATTACTACAGCAGCATCCTGAAGCTATTTATATGGGATTGGCAAGCCAGTGGGAATTTTGAGGGTTGTCCTTTAGAAGACCCAAATGTCAAGGATTATCTGAAGTAAAGCAAGTTGGAAAGGCTTGTTTAAATGTCAGAATATTTAATTCCTCTAATCAAAAGTCTCACCTTACTAAATTAATTTCTGTTGTATGTCTTTTTAATAAATGTTCTGTGTTTCATTAGTTGTGTTACTTTTACAGGTCAATACTAGAAACATAGGACATGTCTACAAAATACGTATAGGACATAAAAATGCAGGAAACTGCCCTGCCTGGCACTGTGAAGAGATAAAAGCAGTGAGAAAGAATTTTATCTGTCCAAAAGCAGTCACTATGACAGTGGATTCAAAATATGAGTAAGAAAAAAAATCCCTGGGATTATATTAGACTCATCAAATGCTTTCACCTTCATTTAGGGGATTACTTATGAAGGAATTTTTTTGTGTGGAATTAAAGTAGTCTTGGTTGGCTTGCAATTTAATACATTATATTTCTTTAAAAACGCGTGGCTGGGCAGTAAGGAAGACCACTTATCTTAGCTGCTCTTGTCTGAGTAGTCTACAGTCTTTGTATGCTACAAAGTTTACTAGTTTTACTTTACACAAAGTCATTGAACCCAGTCTAGCCAAGTTCTCCCTGAATCTGTGGCTGATGCTGGGTCCCTATGAACAGCACCAGAGCTACATTGCGAATGTTTCTAGTTCTGTGTCTCTGATGAAAAAAAGACAATAAGAGGTTCTTTTCCCTCCTTATGTAAAAAATATCTTGATGCAGGTTAAGCAAACATAATAAGGCAAAGAGAATGAGCTAGTTCCATTTCAAGGTTCAGTTGTGAAGCAGAGTTTGTAGGTTTCTGTCCTGGAAATTAAAGGATCTGACTTTTATACTTAACATCTGATGTGATGTATTATGTGTGCCAATTGTATGCTGTGCATGCCTGAAACCCTTCCATCTTTGTGCCAGAGTTTCTTATCTTTCAGTTAAGAGACAGCAGTTTATGAAGAGCTTTAGAAGCTGTTGGTAAACTCAGTGTTAAAATTATGTTTCATAGTATATCTAGATCTATCTAATGCAAAGTGACCACTGACTGAAGTCAAATATTCATTGATCAGTGCTCAAACTCTGTGGCTGTTTGATGCTTGTTTTTATCTGGGACTGTGACTCAGAAGGAAAACTGAGATCTGGGAAACGTTAACTGAAGTTTAGGTAAGATCCTGTGAGTTCATACCTCTAGCCAGTGCATGTCTACACTGAAATGTCATGTAGTATCACTCTAAGAAGTTTCATGATAGAATTATAGGGATTATATATCTTTAAATTCTGATTGCCTTATTATAAAACCTAGGTATTAATTTTCCAGCTGTACTGAGTTTTGGGGACAGACATTTAAACTGAGAGACTGAGGAAGACTGACAAAAAAATAAAAAGAAAGAGAAGAATGGAAAGTTATTATTCCCCTTCTTTCCACCTAGGATATATTAATTGAAATCAACAGTGAAATTTAAAAAATCCCAACAGTTCAGTATGTTTCATTAATTACTTATTTATAAATTTTATTTGTCTCTTAATGGAATCTCAGTCAACCAGACACATTTTTTAGGGGTGGTTCGTCAGCCAGGGTTAGGTCATTCCCTCTTTGCAACTTTGGGCAGAAAGTCAAAGAAAAGAAAAAAAAAAGAAATACATGCAAATCCTACAGGCAGAGGTTTTTATGGTTCAGAGACAAAGGTGTACAGCCATTGATTTCTAAACTTCACAGGAAAGAAACAAGCTACAGACACTTAGCATCATTATTTCTTGGGAAAACTAATTTTTTTTTCAGGAAGAACTAAAATTAAAAGAGTTTTCTACAACTGCAGAGCTTTAGTGGTAGTAAGGCACATTAGTCCTCCTCCAGTGTCCCATTGTTTCTGTGTCTGTATCTGTACTGAGATGGTACCAGAGCAGGAAATGTCCAGGAAGGTGGTGCTTCACTAATCCAAGTTTCCCTTTCAGGTTACATCAGCAGATGTCAACAGGCCAAGATATGCCAGGTTTTTAAGACAAGATGAATCTTTGTCTTTAAAGGTTAATAGTCAAGCAGTAAAAGAGATAAAAATGTTTCCAGTAATTCTGAATTTGTTCAATATTCAAATTAAGGAGATTAGATTCTGCAAAGCACAGAGTGAAACTACAAGTAGGAGTCTTTCTCTGCCGATCCAAGATCTAGTGTAGATACAGGTATAAATTAGCATAATCAGGGACTATTAGAACATACAGCAGCCTCTGAAGTGCTTACTAAGGAATACTTTGAAGTATGAAATAACTCAGCCTCCTTTCTTCCTTCAGCTGCTGTGCATATGGTCCTTTTGCTGCTACATGCTCAAAGCTGGGCGCAGAAGAAAATGATGTAGGGCATTGTATAGGCCTCAATTGGTGTTGGGGCTAGCACTTTCATGGTTTATTTATGTAACAAGGAGTGTTGAAGAATCAAAACCTGTCCCTTTGATTCCTGTTCTGATAAAAATATAAGGAATAGAGATACAAGCATTCACAAGCTTCCCAGTGAGAAGTTTGTCTTTGGTGAGCCATGCCACCTAGTGCCAGCCCCCACGGATGTACCAGCTGGAACAACAGCTGTAGTTTGTGGGAGTGCTCCTGAGCTGACAAAAACCTGTTCTCAATTGCACTTGCGTTACTCAGCCCTGAGCTTTCAAATATGATTGAGCGAAAAGTCAGATTTGGGCAGTTTGATCTAGAGAGGAAAAATGCTCCAAACCAATGGTTTGGTGGTCATCCACAGAGCTCTACCTGCACAGATTTCTGCATCATCCCACACATTTCATGTTCTGTTCCATCTGATCTGAGATCAGCAAGTTAAATTGGCATTCTTGGTGCTATTTCTGTGTGGTTGCTGAACATTTTCTCAGGGGAGCAGTTATCTTTCCCTGCACGTCGATGGTTGGCCAAGGACCAGGCTGGTGGGGAAATATCTGTGGAGCTTCCTGTTTGACAGCAGGGTCAGCCTATTCTTCCAGGTAAGCACAATTCCACATCAGCAAAGTCAGACCCCAGATTGATGTTGATACAGCTGAATTCATTGTTTTTCATCAGGTCCTCTCTCACGTTTTGGCTGCTACAACAGTTTTTCTGCTTTGTTTTCCTGTTGTTAGTGTGCATACTCAGGTAAAAAGTTAATCACTGGAAAATAAATGAGAGAGTGTTTAATGTTTTGAATTTCACATATGCTTTAAGCAGACTCCTTGTTTGGTAAGATTTTCAGTGCTTGTGTTTTGCTTAAAATAAAGGCAATAGTTAAGACATGTCACACATGTAACCACCGTGAAGCCAGCATGTGAGTCAGATCACAAACTCTGTTTTCAAGAACTGAGGGTTATAGCTCCAGCATTACTATTGTTGCTGCTGTTTCAGTTTCTTTCTGGTAAGTGGCTCAGACTTCCAGAGTACTTTTAATTTCTGGATGTGGAATAAAACTTTCAGAAAAAATATTTCAGGAGGCTATAAGTGTTAAAATCTCCATTATTCACAGAGAGATTGTATTGTAATTCTAAAGGTGAATGATGCCAAAGGATATGGCAATTATTGGGTTGCTGTTATTGCAATTATTGCAACTGCTGTTGCACTGTTTTAGTATCCTGCTCCATAACACCAGTCCCTGTCACCCGTGTTGAATGTTGCTCTATGATCCCTCTTCTTGATCCATGGAAAAGGGGTCAAAAGTCTGTGCTTGTTCTTCCCTTCTCTCCAATTGACATTGTCCTTTTCTGGAAAGTTTCTAATAAAATTACAAGGGCATAGCAAGATCAGTGTGTCCTGGGACAGATGTGGGTGAGGGAGCAAGAAGGCTGTGGCAGATTCACATCCTATTGGAGTGTGATACTAGAGGGGGAAAAGCCATAACACCACTGATGTTACTTGTGCAAGGACTTCACTAGAGTAAGAACCACGTGGGACATGTTCTCTTCTCTTCCTCCAAAATCAGCTGCAGAGGACAAAATTAATGGTATGAGAGAAACTTCCATTCTAAGTTCTCTAAAAACTGGTTCTCTCAGGAACCCCTTTTCCAGAATGTTTGACAGTGTAGCAGTGCTTGGTGGTAGGCTTATGGTCCCTTGTGTTGATCTTGCAAAATTGAAATCGTAGCAGGTATTCCAGTGGTAACAGCTATTGTGGATGCAGGCTAGAGGAAGAGGATATATATAAATAAAATCAAGGGGCAGAAGTCCAGAAAATGGCCCATGGATGTGGGGAAACATACCATGGGACTGTCACTCCTGTAATAAAGATATAGGTGGCTTGGAGTTATATTTATGCCTCTCTGTGATGACTGAGCTCTGAGATTAAGAACCTGACAAGAAGAGCAGAAAAAACAGGTTTGTGCCTCAAAAGTATGTTTTAAGAGAAAAAGAATTAAAGGGAGAGATTTCCTCTGGTGGTGGAATTAGCAGCTCTAAATGGCTCATAAAGTGCTCTAGAGAGGGGCCCATCTATATTAACCACAATGATTTTTGATCTTAGTTGGTCACGATCTTCATGACGCATGAAGCCTTAGAGGCAGTCAGCCTGCTTCCTCACAGCTTTGGTCTCTTTGGCCAGGAGACTGTTGTTTGGGTAGGGGGACATGCAAGCACAATGGTATAAAAGTCAAGCACATCCCCACCCCTTTGAATAAATGCTAATTAATGATAATTAACATATTGAGCATGCTCAATTTCCCCATTTGCAGTATCTGTTCTTCCCCAAATATTCTCTTGTTTAAATATTCTGAGATGCAGGTTTCAACAACCTCAGTTGGTTAGAACATGGTGCTAATAATGCCAAGGTTGTGGATTAAGTCCCTGTATGGACCATTCACTTAAAAGTTGGACTCAGTGATCTTTGTGGGTCCCTTCCAACTCAGAATATTCTGATTCTCTGAACCTCCTAATTTTCTGGCTCTTTCTGAGTAGCAAGTTCCCTTGTTTCTGAGATAAAGATACAATGAAAGATTTTTATTATCAAGAAATCTTCATGCATGAGAAGCATAAAGGCACACTTACAACCAACCTCTCAATCTGCATTTTGTAGTTAACAATTTCCCCCTCACACGAGGAAGGAAGAAAAGAGCTTCTGTGCATTTCTACCAGCTTCAGTGTAAAAGAGGTCATGCAGAAGGCTTTGGAGAAGGCAGTTTCATCTCTGACTTAGTAATTGAAAGACAGCCTCTGTGTCTTTTTTCCAGTGTTATATTTCTGCATGAGACAGAGAAAAGGGAACACAGCTTTTAACTTCAGAGAAGATAATTTGATAACAGAACAGCAAAGGGGTCTGGGTTCAGTGTGAAAGAGAGATGATGAGAGGCACTTTAAAACCAATTTCTGAATAAAAAGAGGCTGAAGCACTCTCTGATTTAACATTCTTTTTTATTCAAAGGAAAAACATGGGAATTTAATTGTTAAGAAGTGTAACAGAGAGACTTTGTTGCTATAATGCTGGAGGACTGAGCAGCATTCGTTTGACGTTTTATCCTTTACCATCCTGCTTTTGTCCCTGTCAGCTCATGGTTTATGACACCACCATTAATTATATCCTGGGAATAAATCAGGGTTACACAGTGTTGGTAGCTGGTGGGCCTTTGCTTTTCTTCTTGCAGAAATTGGAAAGCAGGTAGTTATTGAAGGAGGAAATTGTAGCAATAGAGAGGATTGTTGTGGTCCTATGCATGGAATTGTTGGTCTAGAGAAATTAGTTCTCTGCCTCTGCTGTGGTCTGTTCATGGGGCATCTGTTCATGTGGGTGCTGCAAAGAAAAAATTGGGCAAGTAAATATATCAGGTGGTGATGTGAAATTACATGCATAAAATGCAATATGAATTAACAGCTGCTAAATTAAAACTATTTTGGGTATTGAGATATGCATACTCCGGGAAAAATGCTGCCTGATACTGCTACTGCTAACTTAAGAATGTCAAAAGCTTCTGTGTGCTAAATGCAGCTGGCTTTGCCCAAATAATAGCTGCTCTGAAAAAGATATGTTTTACCTCCTTGGGCTATCTTTCATAATTCATAGGCTTGTGTGAAAGAACTGAATTTTGTAAATAATCTTAAACCCTTATACCTTCTAATTTCAGAAATATATAATTAAAAAAGTAACATTCAAAAATTATAGGGAAAATTAGATATAAATAAAACAGGTCCTTAATCTTTGTTCTGCTCACTTTCCCATGCAAAACTTAAAGGAAAGAATCACAGAGTTGAATATATATAAATATCTCAAGTTGGAAGGGATCCATAAGGATCATCTAGTCCAAATCCCAGCTCCTCGCAGTACTATCTAAGGCTAAACCATATGTCTAAATTATCCAGACATTTCTTGAACTTTGCTATGCCCACTTCGCTGAAGAGTCTTTTCCAATGACACACCAGTGAAGACCCCTTGTCCTAATGTACAGTCTGAAATTTCCCTGGCACAACTTCATTCCATCAAGAGAACCACAATTTCCTAGGATAAGAATTGTAAGTGCTGTAAATACTTATTATAAAGCTGGGATGAACCCTAGGCTTATGAGAGGTAAAAAGAAGTGTAAAAATTTGTGAATATTGCTTGAACTTTTAAGTTATCAATTTTAAACCTCTATGCTGGATTTATTATTAACACGTGTCTGGCACAATACTTCAGAGGAGTTCAGAGGCTCTCATTTCAAAATGAGTTAGCTGTCATGCCAGAAGAAACTACCACTAGTGTTCTGTGTGGGTGCATTAAAATAATCTGTACAGGCTGTTTAATATTTTAGCCAAATTGTTAGTGTTATCCAAACTGAATTCTTCGAAGACAGCTTGTTTAGTGACATGCACAAAAAATACCATGTAAGTAAATGAGGGACAATCATAACAAAAATAAGGATGAAGGGAAAAACTGTAACACTGACCAGCCACCTAGCATAATTGCAGATATGCACTCATGGTGAGTAAATTTTCAGTGCTTATGAAAGGAAAGTGTTTGGCCATCAGAGGAGTGAGATGTGGAAGCAATCTCCTTCAGAGAATTACAGCCAAGCTTCATAACATGTTTCAAATAGAAACTGACAATTGAATGATGATTATGTTGATGTTGTTTCAGACCCAGTGGTTCAGAAACTCTTTTCTGCTTGCAAGACAGAGAAGCACACAGACACCTATCCTTGGAAGAAGAGCTTGTGTGCCAGAAAATGAGGTTTTCTCTTCCCCTTTCATTCTCTCTGTATCTCACCTAGTCTAACAAAATATTGTTAGTGTACGTTGGCATAAATTTTGCCTTTTCTGTGTTAATACTGAAGATTATGTTTGCATGTTTTTATCTTAATTCTGAATGTTATGGAGTTCCTACATCTGCCTTATAAGGACCATGGTTTTATGTTGGTAGATATTTTTATGTATCATAGCCAATAGTTTCATTGGATTTTGACTCAAATTTACTTTTATTGACATTATCTATTTTTATTAAATAAATGCTTTATTGAATTTTAGTCGTAGTTTTTCCCTCCTAAATTTATATCCTTCAAAGTATTTCCATATGGAACATAGAGACGTTACTTATCTCTGGAAACATTCAAAGTCAGGTTGGGCACAGCTTGGAGCAACCTGATCTAATTGAAGATGTCCATGATCATGACAAGGGAGTTGGACTACATGATCTTTAAAGGTGTCTTTTAAACCAAGCCATTCCAAGATTCTATCCTATAGCATGAATTGGTAAAATAATAAAACAATGCAGTTTTCTGAGTTTTGAGGTCCTAGAAAACTAAAATTATGGTGTTAGATTTTAGCCTGTTTGGTTAACCAGAACTTTCACAATGTTAATGGCTCCCATTGCTTTTTATAGTTTTGATCTCATCACTTAGGGTGACACTAATCTTGGATTTACATTATTTAAAATCATAAACTTTTTAGTTTGTGATGATTTCAAATAATACTGCAGGACCAAGATATATTACTGGGCATTTAAAATTAGTTTCTGTTTGCATTCCCCACAAATGACAGCCTGGGATACAACCATAAATGTAACAACCATAAAAAACATAAAAGCAAATTTACATAATATTTTATTGAATAGGATTTTTAAAGTTTTGTACCCTGTCCTTGACACAGCTGTATTTGGACTCTCCAGGCAGCTAGGTGTTGTTCTAACTATATAGACTATATACACTAATAGTGCTTGTGATATGAAAACTTGTCATCTTTTATTGTCAGTGACTGTCTACGAAGTGCATGTGACAACAGGAGGCCTGTGGAATGCTGGAACTGAGGCTGATTCTATATTTCTGTCTATGGAGAAAGAGGAAATATAGGATCAAGACAGCTGCTCAGGTCACAGAAATCCAAGAAATTTTTAAAAGGACAAGTAAGTGAAAGGGCATTTTTAGATATCTTTGTCTGGCTTTTCTCTCTCTAGTGGATGGTTGTTTCAAGAAATGTACAACTAGAAGAGAGATAATGACAGCATTTTGATGTCTACCCAAAATTCCCTAATTAAACTCTAAATACTTTCTAAAGTTATACTAGTGCTTTTGGAAGTGAGAATTTTCATTTATAAAATAGGTAACTTGTGTACTTTTGATTTTCATTCTTCTGAAAACTTGATTTTATAAGCAAAGAGGAAATGAAACTTCATTTTATATCTGCATTTCTAATGCTGAAATCTGCTCTAATTTGTAATTGTTTAGCCATTGAAGCTCTCAGCTGGTTTCTCTTTCCTGCCTCTGATCCCATTCATTTGAATGGCACTACTCCCATTAGCAAGGTGATCAGGCTTACTTGTACTTCTGTTTCAGGAAACCTGACCTTCCTGGTTTAATCTAACTTTATCATCAGCTGATATTTCAAATGATGATCTTGACAAAAAAATCATAAAGGTTTATGGCTCTTCAGAATCTCGTGGCTGAAGAATGCTCTGCTTTTTAGGTTTTTCTGAAATTTTGTCGGTTGATTACAGACTGACGTCTTTACTGTTGAAGATGTGCACCTTGGACGTTTGTAAAAGATTGTTATAGGGCACAGTGAAGTTGGATCAGATCAGAAATCTCACTTCTACTATACTCTCAACCATTATGTTAAGGACACCATCTGATAGCAATTTTTTACTAATCCCTATTAACAATCTGCAAAGAGCGGGAATGTTTGTAAGTTAAGACATTGATTATGCCTTATATTAAAGTTAAAATGAGCCATTATAACTTTAGATGGATTAGCATTATCAGTTGCTCTGTAAAGATGCAACTGAAGTTTTTTGGCACTATCTTGCCATTAGACTTCCAGTTAATGGTGAAACTTAAAATGCTTGCCGTCACAAGTCTTATTTTTCAAACTCTTGAGCCTAAATACTGTAAACATAGCAACATATTTTGAGCCATCATGCACTGCTATCTAATTTTGTTTATATTTTGATTGGGAAAATGAGTAAGTCTCATATGATGGCAATGTTAAAGGAGGGAGGGATGTAGCCAGGGAGAGACCCAGCACCTTGCAGACCCATAAGGAAGCTCTAGAGTACCTAGAGCTCTGTCTTCCTCCAGCCACCAGGGTAGCTGTGACTCTTGAAACCTGCCAGGGGAGCCACAGATTTTGCAGTTCCAGTAGAAGAGAAAAAACTATAGGATATCTGGTATAATTAAATACATCAACTTTTCGCTCATGATCAATCTTTTTTTCTTTTTTTTTTTNATTTCTTCTAAGGAAATGGGTAGTTTCTGGACAAAGTTGTAATCAAGAATCCTATAACAGATTTGGATTATACTTTTCTTTATCACAGATTGGTGGTGTAGATTTTTAATAAATTTGTAACCACTTTTAGTTTTTCTTCTGCAATGTCCTGTAAAGGGAAATATGTGTTTCCTAAGAAGTGAGCTGAGATGGTCTGATTCTTTTTACAGCTCTAAGAGTTGTATCTGCCCCAAACCTCTGGTGCATTTGAACTAACAAAAAAGCAACAAAAAGTTCTGCTTGGGAATTTTCCATTCTTGAACCTTTTGAAGTATTTAAAATAGTGTTTTTAAAATAGGGGTTTTTTTTACACATTTCCCATATCCAACACCTTGTGTACGACACCAGAAGGTTCATCCCTTCTTCCATGTCATGTGATGCAAAACTTTTCAGACGAGTGGCTTGCTGTCTCTCTAGCAAACTCTTCCTGATTTATTAAAGCTAGTTTGGAGATTAGCTGTGGGTTCAATGAGCTCAGGATCAGATTTTAAGATCCTGTGAAATGCCAATCACAAATGCAGCTACCTGACCACCTCTCCTTTACTCATTTGCTTTGCTGCCTGTCACTGAGCTGCAACGTACTTTGAAGCAATCCTAACTTCCCTGCCTTTTCCCCTGCAGAGGCTGCTGCTATGAATCTTCTGTTCTATAACTCATTTACAGTTTTATCTATGCCTGATAAATTCTCAACACCTTGTGGAAAAATTTTAATCAATAAATATCAGTGCAAATACTAGGAACGATGAAGTCCAGTCACGTAAGAGTCTAGATGCAGCTTGCCAGTGGCACCCCAATTCTATTTCCTCCTCTCACTTCTCTGAGTGAATAAATAACTGCCTGAGACAGCACGGAGTGAGCGATGTGCACACTGAAACTGATTTATGTGTGAGTAAGGGCTTTCTGCCTATCAGATACAGCACCTCATCCTTGCCTGACCTAATTTTGAGTCTGTATTCTAGATGAGATGAACTGCTATGAAGAGATCTATAATGCTGGCTTCATACATAATTTAGGGAGAGTTCAAATCCATTTCAGGCAGAAAAATACAGAGTATGTGCTAGTTATTGTTAGAGCCTGATGCTGTGCTTGCTATCTTGCTCTGAGTGTGTGAATGCTTTTGACTCAAATGGAGTTAGACTTAACTTATATAAGTAGATGTGTACAAAGGCATTGTAAAAGTAGTGAAAGTGTTGCCACTGTTGTACTTGCCTCCTTGTGTAGGGATTTTCAGGGCATGGAAAAATTTGTGTCTTGCTGTAGCCTTCTTGCAGACAGGAAGAACAAACATCATGACCACTGCACAATTCATTACTGATCTGGGATGAATATGAGTTCTCTGATTTGTAATAATTGGGTTAGGCCCTTGTACCTCAGTCCAGGAAATAATTTATTTATGTTTCACCATGAACAAGAAAGGAAATATTTTTTTGCCAGTTAATCACTTTTTACTAAAGCCGGATTTTTGTATTGCTGTTTGTCAGCCCTGAGACTTTAATGCATAGGACAGCAAGTATTAGTATCCAACTGTCATGCATACTTTGGAAGTTGCTAATCAAGATTATTACTGAAAGAGGTTCTGGTTCCTAGGTGGCTGGACCAGAGACAGGATGGTGTGAATAGTGCTAGAGGGCTGCCTGTGACAGATGCCAGCATGTTTCCCGGAAGTGAAAATTGGTGGGGAGAAGAACTGTCTGAAAGGGAATGAAGATTCTCTGTAAATTAATTACACTGTTTCTATCTGCACAGGACAAGAGCTGGAACTCAAGAAAGAAGAAGCTGTAAGAGTATACCATTTTATTTTGATTTAAACCATTGAAATTATGCTTTGAGTGAAATCAGGTCAGTTGAATTCTTTGTATGACAAATTCCTGTGTATCATCTCATAAGTCTTTTTGTTTGTTGTTTACAAAAGTAGTGGGCTGCAGAAAAGTGGAAATTTCGGAAAGGCATTACACCTCAATATTACAACAGGCTCATCTGTGGCTTCATTCGCCTTTTTCTGGATAACAGAGTTGATGCTCTTGGTGGCAAGAAAAACAAATACGGTAAAGTATTTTCCATGTGGATGTATGCATAAAAGGTACAGGAAAGAAAGACTTTAGTGTAGAGACCCTCAAAATAGATAGAGGTAGATAATTGTACTAAACATTTTCCGTACTTGAAACATATACATGTATTAATGACTATAAGAACTCAGAAATTATATGCCTAACTTACACACACACATAATTCTCATGTTGTGTCTTGTTGCTGGCTTTCCTTTACCAAATAGAAACTTCTTGTCATCTGCAGTTTTGTGCTCCTACTCACATGGCAAGGACAGATACAGTCTTTTGAAACTAAATCCATCTAAGACAACAACTTCAAATTTAGGTAGAGTTCATTAAAAAGGAATACTCCTTATATGTGTGTGTGGGTATGTACATAAATCTATATATATATGTAAATTCATTCTATTTTTGTAATTGATTTTAATGTCAGTCTACCAGTTCCGCCTTTATCAGCTTTCATCCTACTGCATTAGTAAGACTTTAATACATGTCATGTTCGGCACATATATTTTGTTCCCTTGGTAGTAATGCAGCTGCTCAGTCTTTCTGACATCTCACCAGGGACCTTACACAGATCTTTTTGGAAGTGATAGAATCTTTCAGGACACACCGAAGAGTGCATCAGGAGACCACAGGATTCCTCCAGAGACAACTACATCTTACAAAAAGGCAACATAATGGACTGGTAGAACAGGTGCTTAAAAAATTGCTGTTGTCCCTGGGAACAATAAAAGTGGCACGACTTTACCTTTCATCAGTATTTTGTAGCTATAAGAGTTAATTGTTTGGAAAATTGGCCAGATTTAAAATTTTAGAAGCTGTGAGCTATGCTGCAGGATTTGCTTTACAAATTCTAATATGGATATAGAGAAAATGAAATCTCTTTTCTTACCTGAGAGCTTTATGCTCCCTACATCATCTATTATTTATCATCTAAATTCATTGCTAGAGCCCAGTTCATTATGCTGGAGTTCTCAGTTCCTTTTTATGGATTTTTTTTGAAACATATGTGCTGATAAAAAGAAATTTGTTCCTTATCATTACCTCTCCAGGTTTTTCTCCTCAAGGCAGCAAAATAGACAGTAGTCCCTAGATGCCCTTTCCTGAACGAATGAGAGAATTTATTGATCAGAGAGGTCAAACTGTTGAGTTAAACACTTAATTAATTCTTTTCCCTTGAAAATGATAAACCATCGATTGTAATTAAATGTAAATATGAATTAATTTACTTTCTTACTTCTAACATTTTTTTCATTTAACTCTTTGGTCTGTTTGATGTAAATGTCAAAAGGACAAATATATGTATATTCAGCAGTCATCAGATGCCATCTCTTGCTCTTGCTCTTGTAAGAGGTAATGTAACTGGAAAGGTGGGAAATGCTGTTACTGATTCCTGCTTCATAAAGACATGACATTGTCCAATTTAAAAAAAAAAATTAAGTCTGTCTAATAAATAATTGTATTTCCAATCAGATAAAGAGTGAAGAATTGCAGAACTGAACCCATGAAATTGCTGACAAATAGGTAGATTTAGACATAGGACTTTGTTTTCTCACAATTTACTTTTTATTCTTTGTTTGATTATTTTTTAAAATTCAGAAATACAAGGCCATTCCAAGATGTCATTTATATTTGTTTACCACATGCTGACAAGCTGCCTAGAGTGCCCTAATATCTCCTCTTTTTTGATAAGGAAAAATTCTCAGGCTTGATTTCAAATGCCCCTTTTTCCTTTGTGGTTTTTTTTTCCCTAAGTAACATACCAGTCACAAGATAGCTGGTAGAATACAAGGGTTTTTTGGATGCATTTTGATTTGTTTCAACCCACCTTCAAAGTCTTACTGTGACCTTTCTTCCTCAGCACTTGCAGTATACAAGTAAGTAAGTGGAGTTGTAGAATTTAGTTCCGTCTGATCATAGAATCAGAGAAAATCCTGAGTTGAAAGGGATCCGCAAGGATCATGGAAATCTGATTTCTGGCCTTTGGCAGGACAGCCCCAGGAGGCACACCATGTGCCTGAGAGTGTTGTCCAAACACTTCTTGAGTTCTTTCAGGCTTGGTGCTGTGACCACTTCCCTGGGGAGCCTGTTCCGTGCCCAACCACCCTCTGGGTGAACCTTTTCCTAGTATCCAGCTGTTATGACCTGTCCCAGGAGACAAGAGTAAACCAGGCTGTTGTTAACAGATTCCTTGGGGCTGATTAGAGTGAAACGACTCTGGATGCTCGATGTGTGTAAATCTATGCATATAGGATTTATGTGAGGAGTGTAGGAAGGAATGCCCAGGTATCCCCCCCCTCCTCCCCCACACAGGGGAGCTTTCAGTCCTCTGGTGAAAGGCCTCAGAAATGGGTCTGAGGGTGCTTTGGGAGTCTTTATTGGTTTATGACACCTGTAAGACACGACAGCTCTCTCTCAGGCATCGGAACAACAAAAAGGCAACACAAATTTGCAATTGGCCTTATAACACATACTTAATTGTTCCTGTAGGACATGCTGGCTCACTCATTTCACAACTACTTCTAAAATCCATACAATTTTTCCTTTACTTTTGAAGGTGTATTGAATCTGATAGACAATTCTTTTTAGCTTTTTCTTTGGAACATAACACCTTGAAAATGAAAAATTTTCCTAGAAAAGTTTTTTTTTGTAGTCTTGGAAATTCTAAAAATTTATTAGATGATGGAAACAAGAAGTATTATCAATTATTAGAGGGATTTTTAGCATTTTACATGGATTAAAATCCTAGTTTTATTTAAATATGATGATGATGAGCTGATAAAATATTAAAATATATATTAATATGTATAGATAAATGTTTTGATAAAATATTAAATTATGTATTTTATATAATGGGATCATGGAGCCTGCCAATCTGAACAGGCAAACATGGAGAGCATGTTACTTTGCTCTTTCACACTGTCTAAGGGTTTCTTGTTTGTGAGAACAATACAAATGAATGAGGACAAACACAAAGGCAAGAGAAGGTGGGCTCGTGTCTGAGTTACCGTGGTTCATTTCCTGTCTATGTCAGTTTTATACTGCTGTGCCATGTTTATAGGCTGTGACACTCTCTCCAATCGAGGCACAGAGGCATCTTTCATATTATTGCCAGATCTGTGTCATCTTACAATGAACTCTTTCTGTCAAATTCCACAGAGTCCACAAGTTTAGTCCTTAAGTGTTAGGACTGCAGATCTGAAAAACTATTTTTGTGCTAGGCTGGTAGTAGTGTGGGAACTTGAACAACACAGAAACCATATTGTGATACTCTCTGGTTCGAATTTTGCCATATAGTTAATCTAATTTATTATTCCTTCTTTGACTATTTTAGAGCAAAGACAAGAGATGCTGTGAGCTCCATGTTCACCTTCAGCCAAATAGTAGTGCCATTCTTGAGCCAGCCAGCTACCCAGGTCACGCTGTGGCTTTCAATCTCCAAGGCAAAGCAGCTGATGAAGCAACAGGATATGCTCACCTTTCCAAAGAATTTGTTGTGCCTGTCAAGGAAAGGTGGGCAGAGGGAAGTTAGGAAGACTCTTCTAAAATTTGCTGTTATAAAGCAGATTATATCTAACCGAGTGTCAGAGGTTCGCAAGCTAAAAGAGAGATAATCTTCCACGAGGTGGAGCTCAACTACAGTTTAACAGGTAGGCTGCACTTGACAAGGTTTCCTTCAGTGCTCTCCCGGGGCGAGCGATGCCGATCCTGCCGCTGGTACATGCAAATAGGGTGGGCTGTAACACAGGAA
This sequence comes from Vireo altiloquus, assembly GCA_013396875.1. NCBI lineage: Eukaryota > Metazoa > Chordata > Aves > Passeriformes > Vireonidae > Vireo > Vireo altiloquus. Next base: position 47,630 of record VZRF01007452.1, read on the forward strand.
AGATGAGACCCTGAACTTCCTAGTAGACCTTCGAAAAGTAGGACACGAGAGCTGCTGGTGGAAAGAGACAAGGTCCTTATTTTGCTGCTCTCTTGTGCTCTGGATGCTGTGCTGTGCTGCTGAGCAAGAAAAAGCAGGGATCCTGTGGAACAGGGAAGGGTTTCCACTGCTCTGGTTAGTGCCTCCACAGAAAGCAACAAATATTCAAAGAATGGAGGTATACTTGAATTACTTGAGACCAATTATTTTATCTTTTATACAAAGACATGCCCAAGTAAGTGCTTAAAATCAAACAGTAGGAGTGGTATCAGTATCAAAGTTTAATGTGGAGAAAAGCTGTGCTGTTCACAAAGGACTTTTTGTTTCTGATCTAAAGGGTGTGTTTCATCATGGTGCCATCGTTCTGCTCAACACAAGTCTCTGCCAGGCTCTGTCCCTTAGACCTGATGGGAGCTGCAGTGGAGCAGGTCAGCAGCAGCAGGAATCCTACTGGAAGGTGCATAAAATCGGCTCTGGACTCTGCATGTTTGAAAGTGTGAAAAAACCAAGAATGTATCTGAAGATCAAAGATGACCAGTGTGATGAAACAGTAAGCAGTTCTTGTTTGTATTTCCCTCTGAAGATAGTTTGAGTGAATTGTCAAAAAGAGAGAATCTTTTTTTACTTGCTTGGATAAAAATGACATAAAATTTTGGTCAGATTTAAAATGTTTCAGATCTTTTCCTTCATTTGAAAAGCAAAGATGGAAAAATATAGCAAGAGAAGGTGTCATGTCAATTTGGCAGTTGATTGAATCAGTAAAGGTCTGATTATATTTTTAAACTATTGAGAATGTGGATATAGTTAAAGCTTATGTGCTGCTAGATAGATGATGAAGATAAAACCTATTAAAGAATAACTAAGATGTAAGCAACTGTATAATTCACTGACTTTTAAAGTGTGATTCTGTTCATGTAAGTTAAAATTCTCACATTTATGTGAGACATATCCTTGCATAAGTTTTATTTGGGAGTAGAAAACTGAATATGAAATAGAGCTCTGTAAGTATTCAGATATGAGGTCCATGAGAGCTTTTTCATTGCTTCCAGTACACTTTCAAAGATTAAAATATTTGATCCATATTTTGCATATAGGCTTTGTGAGTATCTTATTTTTCAGCAGTGCTCTCACCGATGGATCAGGAGGTCTGGATAAAAAGTGCCATTGGGTGAAGTTTTTGAAACAGAACTTATAAGTACTATGAAACTGAGGAAAAAAACATTTCTTCTATTTAATACATATTATATAGCATTAGCAAATCTGTGCTATGTATAAAATTTGTATAGAAATATCCTACGTGTCCTATGTGAAAATAGATATTTTCACATTCCTTAATCCTCTAAAAATTTTTTAAGTGGGAAAATCCTTTGAATATATCCTAGCCTTTGCCTAAATCCTAACATAAATCAGAATGTGTCATTTGGTCTTTCACTTACCTAACTTACCCAATTAGTCTTTCTGGTTGTAAAGGAATTGACAGGGATTAGGTGCAGGTATGTCTCTGTGTGTGTAGCAATGTAGCATGTCGTGAAGAATGTAAAGTTAATCTGAAATATTACTGGAAAGTAGTAATAATTAAGACCTAAGGAACATCCTCTAGCTGCGTTAATTCAATTGTTGAATTCACGTTTCTGCTTTCAATTTCTTAGGGCACAGGTGATGAATACTGTCATTTTAAAGTTGAGAAGAATTTGGAAAGTGGATCTGTGAGTCTGGGATCAGTGTGAAAAAAAGGCATATATGTTGGTCTTCTGCCAAATGGCCAAAACTAAACCAGCTGTTAACACTGGAGAGAGAGATATTGTTTTCTACCCACAGGTCATCAAATGCATGAGATTTCTTGATAGTCTATGGTTTTATTTACTGATTGGTCTTTTTAACTGATAAAACTCAAAGCAAAAATGTAAAACGTACATTGACACAATTTCACTTGTTGTAAAAGTGAAAAGTTTATTGTATGCACCCTTAATTCCTCTCATATATTCAGTAAACTTCATTCCTTTGTTTTCATAGTAATAATAATGATACAGTAGAGTGAAAAGTTTATTGTATGCACCCTTAATTTCTCCTACATATTCCATTAACTTCATTCCTTTCTTTTCATAGTAATAATAATAATGATAGAGTAGATGTCAATTTTTTTACTACTATGATTTTGAAAATGAAAATCAAAACATTTGACAAGATAAAGATGGCATTGATTTCCTGGGTGTATTCCTCATTTTGGCCAAAGATTTTGAAAGCCTGGGAGATGTTGTCTTGCTGCCTGCTCTACCACAGTTTTTCCTGATTTTATAGGGGAATTAGTAGACTTTCAAGATGGCCTACTTGGCAGTGTTCAGTTTCTTTTTTAGTGATGTGAAATACATTGTACTCCCCACCCAGTATATTCATTATGTTATTCTTCTGTCCCATAGTCAGATTTCAGAGCTATTGCAGTCAAAATATTTCCTCAGTAGAGAACTGAACTAGTCAACTAGCCAGGACTCAGAAATTAGGTTCCAGCTCACTCTGGATCACTGTCATTGGGTAGCCTGCTTGTCTTTTCCCCTTCAGGAGAAAAAAGTTTTTAATTTCATGAAAAATTGGCTAACAAAAATAGCTAACTGACTTTGATTATAAGTGCAGGAAACACTTTTCTACAGGAAACGTATTCTTGTCTGGTGGATTTTGCTACAGACATCAGGAAATGAAACAACTCATGAAAACACTAAACTGGACATCAGTTTGCAATTGAGAAGTTGGTCAGATTTTTCCCAAACATGAACAGAACAAACTTATCTTGAATGCTTTCACCAGCAAAAAGAGATTATCAAAACATACAACCAAGTCTTATTAATTATTCCATGTATATTGTAATCAAAGCATTTGGAAAGTCACTGTAAGCACAGCCCTACACTTCTGTCCCTGTTTGCTCCAAGGTGACAGGAATATTTTCATCACTGTGTGTCCTTGTAGAAAGAAGGAAATTATTTCCCTTTATTACCTTTTGGAAGAACAGTGTTTTCAATAGACATTCTCAACGAGGCAGTGCTTACTGATGTCATTAAACAAAGCTAAATATTACTTTGTCGCAGGCTTCGGCCTTCCTGAATCTGTGTTGCTCACTAAAAGCAATATAAAAAGGAGCTAATATTTTCTATGCAAGCAATAAATATTGTCTGTTTGACATGTTCATATTAACAATATCAATTTGCTTTATATTATTCAAATGGCCTCTAGCAATTTTCATTTCAGCATTCCCACTCAAGAAATGAAACATTTTGGGAGTGGAGAAGCTTATTTTGGGGAGACCTACATTTTAACAAGTCATTTTATTCCTACATCAATGTTAAATTTTTGCTTAGATTTTAAAAACATTGAATGGACTTTAATTGGTATGTCGGGTTTTTTCTCATTTTTTGTGGCGTCCTGCTAACAATAAAGTCCTATTGCAGTAGCTGTGTAATGCAGAGAAAAGACTTTGATGCCTACTGTGTGGAACAACTGTGAGATCTGTTATTAGCTTCTGAGCAAGAAAAAGCAAATGGCTTGTAACTAGTGACAGATTTTACATTTCATTGTTTTAGTTGGCCGGGAAAAGCCGATGGGAACATCTGCAGCACCCAAACAAGAGAGGAAAGACTTCAGAGAATCTCAGTTCCAACCAGCAAAAGCCCAGGAGCCAGTACCTCAAAGGTCTTCAACTCCTCCACCCTCAAGTAAGTGACAGTTTACAAACCAGTTGTGGTACACGTTTTATGCCTGTCCTCTGTTCGCAGAGACTTACCTCAGGAAGGACAATGAATGGCTTTTCTAGATTATTGAATTATGCATACAAACATGCAACATAAAATACATTGCCAGTTACTCTTTTTTTCTAAGAGGGGCATTGAAATATGGTTTATTGATAAGGCAACAATCAGCAGGTTGAATAATTTGTTGAATAATTTCATTTTTTTTCATTATTAATTTGTAATCTATTGGATGACTATTTCAGTGGGAATTAAGAGGTTGATATGGTTCAGAGCTCAATCTAAAACTCACTGAAAGTAATGGAATATTTCTCATTTATGCTCTCACACTCATGTTTTCTACTTTATGATTCATTGGAAAGAGGAAGGTTTTGATGCATTGCATGCTAGATACCTATACCTATACCTATGTTTTGGCAGGTAGGAATAGATAAACAACATTCTGGTCATGTTTCTGGAGTTGTGGTCTAACAGACTTGTTTTTCTAGAATAAAATGCTTTCTCTTTAGCTAAAGAAGTTGCATAAATGGTCTAAGATAACAATTTTTGGATTATTCAGCATCCTAGTAAACAAACTAAGGAACTAGACAACTAAACAAAACAGAGATTGATACATGTCTTAAAGAGTGGGGATGGTTGTGTTTGCTTCCTGCATGTCTTTTATTTCAATGTACCCAAAGACCCTGACAGTCTGAATTGTGTCATATCACCATAAAAAGCAGGTGGGCTAAATGGAAACTACTGAGCTCCAAACAGCACATTGAGGCACATTAACATGGTGGAAAAATATCTGTTACTTTGAAAGAGCTTTAAAGATAAGATTATATTGCAACTTCCAGTATGGAAGACATACCTCCTGTATGGGAGACATACCTCCTTATTCAGCTACAGGTATTCTCAAAGGCATTCATGTAGCAAATAATTCAGGTGGGTTGCTGATTTGGTTTCAAACTTGATCCTCAGACGGTTTCAAGGTGTACATGAAAAGTCTGGCTATGTGAGCAAGACATCAAATCTGGCCTACTTGTTCATAGGATATAATGGGGAGTATTAGGCAGGATTTTAATTAAATTCAGTTCAACCAAAGTATTCTGGTTAAATTCCAAGCAAAGGTGTGAATCACTATTAATGCTTAATTCTTTCTGTTGATATTTTTTCCATTCTTAGCTCAAAACATCCAATTTCTAATCTATCAGACTTCATCTTATATCATTGTGTCACAAACCCTTCCAAAAGTCTGGTGGGCTGTTAGCAGATGTGCTGTGTCCGAAACCCATGGCAACAATACACAAGCCATCAAAGCTCCTTTCAAAGAAGCTGGGTGTTTTTAGGGTTGGATACAAAGGATCCTTTTATAGAAGCAGTATCTGCCATGAAATTGGTTACATAGAGTCTATAGCACCTTGTAAGTAGTTTTTCTGACATTCCTAAATATAGATTCTGCTTATGGAATATGAATAGAAATATCAAACTTACTCTGTCTTTCAAATGAAATGGTCATTTTTCAGGAACATACATTCATTCAACATTTGTCTTTTGACATGTACAGGTGAGCCTTGAGTTTTAGATTGATATTCATTAAATTCTCATTTGGTTTTTTTCACTCCCTGTTAATATTTGGAAAAGAGTGATGCTTGTATTGAGCATACAATCCAGCAGTAGGCTTAGCTGACAAACTCAGAGCAGATTAACTCTCAGGCTGACCAGACCCTCATTTTTATGCCTGTGTCTGCTAACTGGTAGATGTGTTTTGGTTTCTGTTTTCACAAATAATAACTGGTTTAGGATTCATTAAACTGAAAACCATGCTACAACGTTTGGGGCTTCTCCTGTTGCAGCCTGGTTCAGTGTTCCTCAAGAAACATCCTTCACTGTACAGAGATGATGTAAGGTCCCAGCTTCTACTTAACAGCTCAAATGTCATTAGCTTCCAGGACACAGATGCAGTCTGTGACCTTGAGAACCTCTCTGTGGTTTGGTATTAACAAAATGTATCTCTGTGAAATGCTCTCTATATCCTCCTCATTCTTTTCCTGTATGTCTGGTATTATTAGTTGCTATTAATTTTTTAATTTATTTTACTTATAAGATACAAATAAAATCTGATCTCGTTTTCACTCAGTTAACATTGGAAATGATGATACGCACTGGTATAATAAAAACTCATCAACTTTATTGCCCAAATTTCAGCTCCAGATATTAATTTTTATGATGGTTCATTTTAAAAGTGTCACTCAATCATATGGTCTTCTGAGACAAGATAATTTTCTTTTTGTGTTACGTTTAGGATAAATAAGTAAATTTAAAAAAGTTATTTCTGTGAAATTGTGGGAAGGGCTTTGACTTCATCATTCTTATGCAGGCCTATTAGAATTAATTTTTGTCACAATAGGTTTACAGCATGGTGTCATGAAGTGTGTAAAATCCCATGAGTAATGCAGGGCCACCATCAAATCCTCTTTTCAGGCTGGAATATTTTTAGCCTGTAGCAAATCAATGTTACCGATTTCCATTTGTAAGAAGAGCCAGTGATTTATGAGGCAAAAAGCATTCCAAGCCTGTGAATTTTTTGTGCATTATAATTGTTCCAAGGTAGGAACAATTGGTAGTGGTAATTTGAGGTTGCAGTATCTGCTTTGGGTAGTAACTGCCTGAGTATGGAATTCTTGTCCTAAGCACACTGAGCAGTGTGGGATTCCTTATATTTCTTGAACACCCGTGCATTATGTGAACATTTTAATCTCTTTGCTGTAAGAAAGATATGATTTTAAATAGCTGGAAGGAACTCTAGCTTTCAGAGTTTCAGGTGAAAATGTAGGTAACTACAGTTACAGAAAATTGTATAGTCAAGTTCTCAAAAATATTTATCATACAAAAGCAATTACTTTGCTACAGTTCTGTTATTTCACGCACTGAAAGACAAGTGTAATTAAGTTTTTATTCCAGTAAACTCAAGATGTTTACCTCTTGCTTTATTTTTGGGGTGTGGATTTTCTTTTTCCTTTCAGAAAAACTTGCTCTCAGTCATGATGGAGAATACAATAAAAACAGTCATTATTATGACAGTAATGCCTATTCTAAATCACTATGACCATTCCAAAGTCATACTGCTACTGTTAGAGGCACTGCTGTGAATGTGATACTACTACAGTTCTGAATTTCTTAAAAATTTATTAACCAAATATTAGAATCTTTACCGGCGCTAAATTTCCTGTGATTCCAGAAGTCAGTCCTTATTTATTATAGAACTTTTTACTGGATCCTAAGTCCTTTGCAATTGCTCGTGTAAATATTTCACATCAGTTAAGATATCACTGCCAGTGGATCATAATTCAGGTTTGGTGCTTTAGTTACCATGTTGATTTAAGTATAGGACAACCTGATGATCCAACCAGCTGTGGAAACTTCTCCTTTCGAGTAAAATTTTAAGAAAAAAGTGCTGCTGGTGGTAACTTCTGCATCACTTGTTTTTCTGTCTGGTTTTGATTTGATTTTGGTTGGTTTTTTTCTTTGATGTAAGAGTAGTGTGATAAGTGAAGGGAAAAACTCCATCCAGAGAAACCCAGTACAGTATTTTAATCAAGCAAATAAAAAAGGAAAGGACTTTAATACTGTTACATAACTTACATAGAGCAGCAAAAACATCCACAGTGATGCATGGGGAATTCTTCAACAAATTCATATTGGTGGCATATTAAAAAGTCTTTTTTCAGTCACATGGAAAGGTCTCGTGTGAACAAGTTGGGAACCCCTGCAGGGCACAGAATATTGGCAATGTGTAGGTTCATCTTTGCAAATTTGGGGCTTATAACTGCCTCTTGTGTCAGAACAGACTATAAATTCTTGGCAGCAAGGATTCCTTTTTCTTGGAGAGGGCTCCATGGTCAGTGGTCCCATTATTGAAAAGTAGTGTTCCAGACATATGGTGTTTGTAAATTCCACTTTAATTAAATTACTCAAAACTAAATTCCTTTACTCTAATAGAGTCTGTTTTTCCGTATCTCCTGTGCAGAGGTGTTGTTTGACATCTCGCATTATGTGTATTTCTCTTAAGAATGGGTGGAAGATCACTAGGTTCTGTTCTAAAGTGAAGCTTATATTTTACAAAATTATGTTTGCTCAGCCATTAAAGCTGTGAAATTTATTCATAAAGTGCTACTGTGCTGCTATTGTCTCATTCATGCAGAGCATGCCTTAATCCAAATGATGGCACTGCATAAGTATGGTTGGGCAAGGCTATGTGGAGATCTTGTTTGATTTTATTTTCCAGTATTTAGTTGATATTTAACTTGAAGAAAGTTAATTTCCTGAATTTTTTTTTAAATTTGTAATGAAAATTGTCTGTATTCTCAGACATGTGACTCTGCTAATGATGTCCTAACACAAAGCATTAGAGGAGTAATTCTACTTGTTTCTAAATGTCAGACTATGGAGCCAGAAATGTCAATTTAATGGTCATAATTCTGCACCATAGAATCCTTGCTCTGCTCCGGAATATATATAAAGAATATGATGATCGAGTGTGCAAGAGATAACTTGTTCTTTTCCAGCTGATTCTTGTAGCTCAACTAATCAGTACATTTTGGTCTAGACAAGAAACATAAATCAATCTCTTCAGACTATCTCACTTACCATGAAAAAATACAATTCCCCTGCTGTTATGGCCTCCTTATGGGCTGAAGTTACAACAGTGACTGGCAGTTTCATGTCAATTTTCATCTCCCTCTAATGTTCAGTATTTCACTGAGGAAATGAGAAATCCCCAAGGTAGTGAGGGTCCCCTTCCTTCAAATGATGGATGGAAAGTGTCAATACTGACAGGAAATGCAAGAACTGAAGCAAGTGTCATTCTCTGGATATATGGAGACAGAGGATTAGCTGGACCAATAACTCTTGGCAAGGACAACAGGAAGCAGCTGTTTCTTTCCAGGTAGGAAGACGAATTTCAGGTAGCTAATGAAGGCTAAGAACATTATTTTAATGGATACCTTTCCAAGGATTATCCTGTCATGTGAAAAGAAAAAATGTTTTTCTCCTATATTTACTGCATCAAATAAATCCATGAATTCTGTGTTAAATCCGCTTATTATTTATAGTAAGCAACACAAAAAATAATCTTTCTTTTAAACCCCCTCCCTCATATAGTAGACCAAATAGGACAAATGCAGAAGTAAATTGATTTCATTAAGACAATTGATTTGAAACTAGTTTTAAAAACTATTCATTCTGAAACAAACCATGTCTGATATAAGGCTTGCATGTTGTTTAGAGATCTTTAGTAATTAAATTTTCAGGCATACAGTTTTCAAAGCATACGATAAAATATATGCTGTGAAACTGGTTCAATTAAAGAAGAAAACCCATTTTAGACCTGCCATATTATAAATGACTGAAATGCCAGAATGTTTACCTATGGAATAACTAAAAGTCCAGTAAAATCTGTGTATTACCATGTTTAACATGGGGTTTCTGCTTTTATTTAAGAATAACCCCACCTCTATTTTAATAAGGAAATTATATCTAGGTCGGCTGAGAAGAAATTACCAAAGTAGCTACAATTTCTGTTTTGCTTAAATCTCTGTCTGAGGTGTATGTAACATTGCTGTCTTCAGCTAGCTAAAGCAGAAATTATATGTTTCATGATTTTTTCCTACACTCATAAACTCTTCTAATACAATCTTAGCACAATCCAAGATTTTTACTGTCACTGATATTAATAATAATACTCTCTATACATAGGGCATAGGCAGGGACATAACCTACTGCAATGTTCATTTTCTAAGCATATAGGCCATGGATTATATTCCACAGGAATAGTGATTAGTGAATAATTTATAAGCAATGTTGGATAATGGCGTGTTTACAAAGTTAATCCGTATGTTCAGAAGAGATGGATCAACTTTTCTTCTCTAAATAGATAAGGTCCATTATGGGTGTGTGCTGCAGATACTGATCTTGTGAGAGAGAAGAATCTTTCTCTCAGCACCTGGAGCTACTACTGTGATTCTTTACATCACATTGACACTATTGCTTTCAGGCATGAAACAGCAAACGTCACTGAAGTGCTGTTTTAGTCTGCAGTAGATACTTTAGTACTCTTTAGTCTGCAGTAGATAAATCCACAAAGAAAAAGCCTATGAGTAAGAGCTCTTTCTTCTCCTTTTCCCTTTAAACTTTATCCTGTACTTCTTTAACAGAATAGGTCTTGAAATGAGGATAGGATTGTAAGATACTAAAAAAGTTACATCTTCTTCTTACCATTTCTGTCTTTGAACTCTTATGTTTTCACTGATATATTCTAGAGCACCAAATTTAATTTTTGAAGTAATCAACTTAATCATAGCTCTGGCCAGGAGTTCTAGGAAGAAAACAGCTTCTGAAAGGCAGTAGTAATCCAACAATTAAGAATCAGGTTAAAGTTCTTTAACCTTTCATTTATCAGCAACATGTGCAACTACAAAAAATGAGTAGAACTAACCTGAGAACTGAAAACCATTCATATGTGGCCTTCCCTTTCTTACCTCACCCTTGTGAGTTTTCTTTGCCTGTTTAATCCTTCCTGAGACTGTGCATAAGAAAAATCAAGACTACTGGAGTGTTACTTCTGGAAGACTTATACATGTTTTAGGCAGAAGTCAGTCTTTGTGTTCTGACTAAGTCTGCTACATTTTGTTTTGTGTTGTGTTGATACATGAAATTATCATGCAACATATTTTCTTTATTAACCAGAAGTCTGAAGAGGGATTTATTAGAATAAACAGACAACATGATAGCCTGATAGTGAATATACTAACAGTATATTCAATGAACACCAGCTCTGTGAATGAGAAGACCATATCTCTTGAGAAGCAGGTTAGTTTGTTTGTGAAATGGGGGGAAAGAAAATAGCTGGTTTTTTTATTCAAGCTGAATATATGCCCATACTTTAGAACTGCTTTAATCCTGAAGTCTCCAGGTTACCTCTACTTTTAGAGGGGAATATTATGCAGCATAAGCAAGGATATCAGAATCCAACTCAAAAGAGCATAGCAAAGCCATTTTCTTAAGCCAATGGAAAAGATGGGAATTGTATTGTCACATCAGTGTTTCAAGCCTGGTGTTCACATTTATTTAGTTAATGGAATTCAGGTTGATGTAATAAGTATACCAATACAAATAACATGTATGAAACCCACAGATTCCTTCTCTAACAACCATTGTGAAATCTCAATGTTCATTTCAATGTTCAGGAAATCCAGAGTAAAAGTTTTTTGCTTTTAGAAGTCTTTGACTAAAGCATGGAAATGTTGTGACTCTAACATGAAATTTTCTTACATAAAATCACTAGGAGCCAAAAGCTGATACAGGAAATGAAGTAATTATGACCTCTCAAATGAAAAGAGTGATTTTGTTAATGAAAGTAAAGAATGAGTGGATAATATATTAGTAGGTGTTTCTAAGAGAATGAAAATAATTTTTTTACAACATAAATAGCTTTTTGGATGTAAATGATGAAGAGGAATAGGCTGTTGCCAGTCTTTTATGAAGAGAATTATTATTTGAGAAGTAGCAGAATAACATACTTTTCCTTTCCTAAAGATACATTGAAAATGATCTAAAATTATTTATGCTTGCTTTAAATAGTGGTTAAACTTCAAATGAACCCTAGAAAAGTGAGGGTTCATTTGAAGTTTTGAAGATAGGGTTGCATAGAGTATTTTTCATAAGTAAGAGCACAGATAATGAAAGTGCAAAGAAAGTGCAAATGAAAGCAAATCATAGTCAGAAAGCAAAAACGTTTTCACTGGCTTCTGAAGTTTTGCAGATGTTCTGCCAGCTTTTGGGAGCTATTCTTTAAGGTCTCCAAAAGTTTTACATCCTTCATGTTGACATACTAGGGTTTATGGTCTGTTTATGTAACTGTTCAGAATTATGAAAGATTTGTGACTTGCAGTTTAGAGGATGCAATTTTGTTTAGAGGATGTAATTTTGTATTGCTCATTGCTCTCATGAACAATCCTCACCAACATTTTTTTACTCTTGAACTCTTGAAGAGTTCAAATACCTGCCAAATCATTTTCCTGTCAAGCACTGTGATTCCACTAGGCTATAAGCTGGTCAAACTGGGGCTCAGACAGAAATCTGCTTGGACAAAACAGAAGCAGTCTGTTTTCTGAATTCTGTAACCCCAAATCTGCCAATCAAATATTATGCATTACTCCTGAGCACTCAGATACTACAGTGGTTCAGGTAAATATAGAATCAATTTCAAAATAAATATGTGATTCTATGTAGTTATATATTGTATTGTTCTGACTTTACTCAGGTTAGAATAAATGGTACTGGGAAGATGTACGAGATAAGAATTAAACTTGATGGATTACCAAATGAACAACCCAAGTGGAACTTAAAAAGGGTGAGACTTTTATGATGTTTTTCTTATCATTTTATTAATTTTTATGTACAGACAGAGCTTCATGAATCAATAAATGCTGATTGGGATAAGTTCTTATTGCTTCTTGTTCCTAGATTGCTTTAGAGATGACAAAAATACTGATACAGTTCATCTCCTAAGGGATGGAAATATGCAGGATTATTTTGTAATTATTCCTAATTACTGCAGACAGCAATTTTATTGTATTGATGTGTTTGACCAAGTTTTGCTTTCTGAAAGTTTGCCATACCCTTCAGTGTTTCTGTACTCTTCAGTGTGTATTAGGGAGATTCTAGTTATAAATTTCGGCTCTGAAAAATTGAAAATGATGGAGCAGCAATCATTCTGGGCTAACTACATGCAAGGAAGGAACAAAATTTGCTGAAAGGTAGGCTAAGTAAGTTATAATGGGCCCCACTATCCCTCACAATTATGAACATTTTCAGAGAAAAAGATGATGTTTATTTTCAATTCAATGAATTATTCTTTGTTTTGTTGACATAAGTTTATCCTTTTTCATTTGAGTAACCTAAAAAGCTTGATTTGAACAATCAGAATAAGGCAAAAATAACAGATTTTTACATTAACCCAGAGGTCTTAACTGAGACTTTAATAAAACTGAATGTAAGTATAAATATTTCAGTTGCTGAAATGATTGTATGAATCCCACTTTCCAACCTGGCGGTTACAAAATATTTCTTTAACATTTTGTTCCAAATTTTGTAGGTTAGCCCAGTGATTTCAAACACTTCTTTTCACATCAAGAAATAAATCAGATTGAAAGCTGTGTTTTTCTGAAAAAGCAGCTAATATATTCAATTGTTATGAATCAGCAGGGGGGCCACTGCCAATAAATATTAGAGATTAGGAATCAGTGCTGCCAATGTATTTCATAAATACATGCTTTGGTGTTAAAAGCAGTGTTCATTTTACTTTAAATAATATTTTATTGCAAAAGTGAGATAAAGACATCTATTGCCCTGATTCTCTAAGTGTTAGAATTTGGATGTAAGCACTTGTTTTCATAATTTTGTTTTCAAGATTTATGCTCATTATATGCACACTCAGAAATACAACTGCAGTAAGATAATTTTTGATTTCCTTTTGATAGTCAAGACCTCTGAAAAATCCCTTCAGTAAGTATTATGATTCAAGACCAACAAAAATTACTTTCATAAAAGAGAATAAAGAGTGCTGTAATCATAGGAAACAAGGCAGCTATCTTACTGTACAGAAGCAAATAACTTGAGAATTTGAATTCTAACCATCTTAAGAGGAACGTAGAGATGGCACTGGCACACAGACTGTGTTTTGTTCTGCTGTAGAAGAGCAAAAGATAATACAAATTGATTTAAGATTCCAATGTTTCCTCTACTTGCCAAAGTTCAGAAGGATGTAGATGATGAGTTTCATCCTGTTTTCACTCTAAAATAAAAAATGTGTGTCCATCTTTCCACACCTTCAAAAAAGCTCAGTCTCATGTAACAGCAGCTACCAGAAGGTTTTCAGTCTTTGGTCCTCCAGGCAGTGTTACATAGAGGTGGTTTAATGACCAAAACCAGGCTTGGTGGCATTTTTAATTGCAAACCCACAAATTTCAACTACAGATTTTTTCATTGCATATTAGTGGCCAAAATAAAAATATTTTCATACTGTAATTTTGTATGCCTTATTTACTGATTTTGTTACTGTTTTCTGAGATAGAAAAAAAAGATATACAAAAATATGTTTTGCTGTTGAGAAGCAAAGCACTGGAATTGCTTCTCCTTCAGGTGATACTGCAGCATCTAAAGAATAAGAAAACACTGTATTTTCCAGCAAACACATGATTATCAAAGAATCGTGATGACAGAGAATTTCTGTGTGAACTTCCAGTAGTGGAAGATGGAAAACCTATCTATCCAAGTATGTATGTACAGTTACATATGTATTGACTACCTAGTTTTCACTATTAATATCAACAGAATTGTGGTCCTAGCAATCTTGTAAGCAGATAGTTTGACTGATTTCTAGAGATTATCTTCCAGAAAATTAATTGCAAATCAGACTTACTGTAACTGTAATCATTAAGTTATAATAGTGAGTAAAATTAATTGTGATTACATATGACTTGCATTTCCTTCTTTTGGTTATTTTTGAAATTTGTTTTATACCACATTTATGTCCACACTGGTGACGTGGAGCAAGCTGATAGAGATTCTGCAGTTTATTTGTGTATCTACAGAAAAAGAGGAGATTCTGGTCTAAGACTTCTGCATAAAACTGGTACACCAGGGACATTTCAGAGAGGAGTGGTAAGTCTGAAAAACAATTTACTTAACCATATGAATATAAGTATGTAACCTATACAGGTTCCTAATAATAATAAAAAAAACAAACCACAGAAATTGAGCTAAATAACTTTTAAGAACTAAGGAAAAAAGTCTTCTACTGACAAAAGAATAAGTGAAAACACAGGCAGGAAAAGGGGAAGAAAAATTATTTGAGAGCCCCACTCTCACATGATGAGAAGAGATGCCTATGAATTTAAAACACATCCTTTCAAAATATGATGAATTACAGCTGGCTCCAAATAAGTGTACAGAAATTGTTCCATGATTTCAGATCTTGGTAGGTCTGTTTGTTATGTATTTCTTTTAATGTATAATAGTAAAGTTTTGTGATTAATACAAGGGAAAATTAAAGTAATTTTTCTTTCAATTTATGACCTCCTATCTCTTCCATAAGCAAAATACACATCATCCTGATTTTCTGAAGTATGGTTGAATTTCAGGAACTACTGAATTTAATGTTAACTCTGCCACTAGCCTTTGTGTGACCTTCTATCGAGCCTGTTTCTTCCTTTGTAATCTATTGAGGATTAACACTTGTGTGTATAACCAGTAGTATCAAGCTGCTAGTGGAACACTTAATTCCAAAATAAAAAGCAGTATCTAAAATTCTAAAAATAACCACAAACCACTGGGAGACTTTAAGTGTATCTATACTGTTTTAAAATCTATATTTTATTCTATTATTAATGTATGAGAGATAAAGTTCTATTCAAAGTAAAATTCAGAATTTAAGTGGAATTTTCTGGGGGGCATTATTCTAGCCAGATTGATAGTAAATTCAGCATATTAGTTATACAGGGGCTAAGGGGAATGGTTCAAAGTGCACTTTGTTATGGAAATAAGTGAATAAGACAGTGGATGGTTTGGAGAAGAAGAGAAGGGATGCATCATTTTATGGCAGAGGTAGTGGAATGCTGACTTGAACAGCTTGATTTCATCTCTGCTGCAGATATTCTGCATTTTATTGGGCAAATTGCTTAAAATAAAACTTTCCTGAGTAACCATTTTTTCATGCTTGTGTATTGTTGCATAACCAGTTTAACTTTTCTCAACAAGCATAGCTGTAACTGAGTTCAAATAGAATTCTCTGCACCTAGTAAGATCTTTGAAATGCTAAGTATGCCAGTAAATTAACCCCTCTCTTTCTCAGTTGAGTACCCACAGCACTTCGCATCTTTTAGCAGTAAACTCTGTGCTTTAACTATGTAGGTAAATTGAAATATTATGCAGATGGTCTTTCAAAAGAGAGATTAAGCAGTTGCAGGAAACCAGGGTGCTATGGAAGAAGTGCAAAGGTGAAGTCACTGGGGAAATCAGTTCTATTTCACTGAGCTCTTTGGGTGGTTGCAGTAAATAATGCATAGAGTCATAAAGATAATGAAGATAAAAAGAGATACTGAAAATCTGCCATCCTCCTGAGCACACTTTGAGGCAGGAATCTTTCAGGGAGACTAGCTTGTGATCATATATTATCTATACACAAGGGATAAGTAATCTTGCACAGGCAGTCTCAATTCTGCCATTTGCTGAGGACTGAGAACTTTACAGATATGAATTTTCCAGTGTATTTCTTTCCTTCATTTTCTTTTTACTGAGAAGAATGTTCTGGACCATTACATTTAGAGACAGAAAGCTGTATGCTTTTTACAGAAAATTATCAACCTGAATCTGATCAGCTTCATGCTCCTATGAAAACAATCTTTTCCAACTATAAGCACAAGCTTAAATTAATAACAAGGGGAAAATGGCATGTCAGATTTCAGTTTCTTTCAGTAGAATAAAATGTGGGTAGAGGAGATGAAAACAAAAATAGAAAATGATCAGAAGGTCTGCTTTAAAATAATATCAACAAAGGAAATAACAGCTTTAACTCTTTCTTACCTAGAGAAAAGTAGTGTAAATGGCAAGGTATCGAAACAATACTGCAGGGTTGTGTGCAGCATTTTGCATGATGACTGTAAAAGTCTAATTTATTTGGAATTATTACTGCATCCTGATTTTGGTTGTGCTTTCTTATTTACTCTGACACATCATCAAAAGGCATTTAAATCTTGAGATCCAAACTCTTTGAATACAGTCCAGCTGTCATTAAAACCAAATGAAATCTTTGTATGTTGTGGCAGCTGATCAGGCTTTTAACACACTTCAGTTTTTGGAATGCCTTAGTGGTGGTAAATTGCAGAGTGCTGTCTCCTCTGCCTTGCAGGTCAGTGTTTCTGAAGTGGAAGCTGTATCTCTTGGGAAGCTGCAGAAGGTGCTGTTGCACTGTGAGGCCAACACCAACTCCCAGCATTGGTACTGTGATAAAGTCACTGTCAGAGAAGATGAGAACAACTCAGAATGTTTTCAATTGTGAAAGGTAGTTTTTATAATAATATTCTTAAATATTCTTTCGTATATATCACTAAAAGTATTATGTCAATCAATTTACTAAATGTGAGTTTTATAGGCCAAGACATACCTGGATTATTTTGCAGTTTCATAAAGTCCACAAAATGCTTTGTTCCAGAACAGATTGCTTGAATTAATGTTCTGTATGGTCCATAGCAAAGGTTAAACACTTATATCGAGTCTGTGTTACTAGATTTTAAAGTACAGCCTTATCTTACAGGGTCAGTGCTGTTAGTGTGATTTACTTTTCAGGAAGGAAAGACAAAGCACCCAAAATGTTCTAAATTAAGTGTATTTCTAAATGGGTAAGAAACCAGATTTTCTATTCAGAAGTAGCACTGACTCTCTTTACAGCATGGCTAGAGAGACAAATACAATGCCCAGAACTACTTTGTGGTTTTTCCATTTAAGTTATTAAACGAGCATCTTAAAAGTCAATTGATAAATACTCCATTTTGCCTGTTTAGAAAAATATGGTAATCCCACATTTGGAGTTTCCAGTCTGCAGTCTGTCTCATGGGTATGTGCATGATTCAAGTGAAATAAAGAAAGTGAAGAGAAACAATATGACTATGTGACAAGACACTAGAATAAATAATATTTAATTAAAAATATTTAATAAATGCAGGTTGCCTGGATATTTTGTCTGGATTTTAATGAATTTGTTACATAACCTTGAACATTCTTGCAATTCTTGATGTCACATCCTCAAAAACAGAAATAAGGCTGTTTTCTCACCTTGTTCAAACTCTCTAAAACTGAGGTTTTCTTAAACCTGTAACATATTTATAAATAGTAGTATAAGACCAAGGATTTATCTGAGTAGATTTGGTTGCAGACGAGCTGTTTTTGATAGCTATAGTTGCTAATTTTCTAAAATTATAGGTGAAATTTACAGTGTGTCATAGCTAGATACAGTGAGTAACATGGCTTAGGAATGATGAATGGCAGGGCCCTTTGCTGTATTAATTCTGTGATAATTAACACCAGATATTGATCACAAAAATTTATTCTGCGATAGAGAGTGTCAAAAAGAAACAAGAGGTTTTTTTAATGTCTAACTTCTCTACAAGGAAACCCTTCCATTGGAAAGGAATAAAATAAATCAGTGGGGATCAGGTGTAGCTTCCACGTTGGCCAAAACATACCTGTGCTCTATTGAAGGATGGAGAAGGTTTTTGCTCTTCAGAAATCTAATTCAGTAATCTTCAGCCTCACATTTATTTTATTTTACATAGGTATTTTGATCTAAGACATGAAAAAATTCTGTCTTTTTTCTCATTTAACCAAGGGAATGTAAGATTTTTTTCTGTCTTAAAAACCTGATATTAGTTTCTCAACATCAAACAGCTTTTAATAAATTTCAGTTATACAGTATTTACTAGTTATGTATGCCTTTAAGCATTTGGGATTTCAGAAGATACCTGGACCATCAGTTTTTAGCAGAAGTGACAGAAATAACTAGCTGTCTAGTAAGACAAAATATATTTCTTAGGGACTAGCTCTAATATGAATTGACCAACTAATGTTTTCAAGGCAAAAAATAAGGAACCTTTGTAAGTTCCTCTGGACTTTTCTTGCTCAGCTTGTACTGGAATCCCAGCAGACTTCATAGGAGACTGAATGATTTAGGTCATTCCTGGAGAGTCCATGGAATAAAAAACAGCAGCCCAGAAGACTGCTGCATTTCTTTTCTGGAAAAAAGAGATGATTTTTTTATCAAACAAGAGGAAACTGTTGGTAATGTCAACAGCAAAAAAGCTGTTGTTAATGTCCTGAATGAAAAGCTTTCAAAATTATACATATACATATATATGTGTATATATATATATACATATACACCCTACAGCCTAGGGTGACATGACTAAGAAACCTAACAAATGCTTGCTTTGCTTTGTCTTTTTTTAGATTCATCTACCTGTCCTCAATTTATTTAGCTATAGAAACAAGTACAGTAGTGCCACATGAGTCTCTTAATATGATACAACTATATTTTACACCTACAAAGCTCTTACTTTGGCACAAAAAAATTTCTTTGTTGAGTCAAATAATTTCTACTTTATCATAAATCAAATACTAAAACTTTAGGAGTAGAGACCCTTTGCTCTTAGGTGTATTCAGTATGAAAATCAGATAAGGATCACTCAGTTATACGATAATATAAATAAAAATTGATTCCTATCTGCCTTCTTATTTTCTTTCTTATTCTTAGGTGGCTTCCATTTATGTCTCAAGGTATAACCAGTTCAGAAATTGAGCTGTGCCCTCAAGGTAAGATTTTTTGTAACTTTATGGAAGTAAGAAAAATAATTAGTAGTTATTTTCCTCTGAAGAAATCTGGGCAGATTTTACACTGTAAATATCAGTTAACAATTTTGCAGCTTACTTTGCTGTATTTCTGAGAGAACACGATTTATATGATTGTTATAGGTGATAGTGAGAAAGTAATGAGGGAATGAATGAGAGTTTTCTTGTATTGGCTAGAAACACTGAACATCTTTGTCATCTCTTCTTTCGAAAGTTTCTGTAATTTTAAAGTACAGAGCTTTTATTTATGGATTTTTTTTTTTTTTTGGCAGAGTTTAAAAAAATTCAGCAGCTGAAAATGCAAGAAGAAAATGGTAAATGCTGCCCTTGTTTTCTGATTTTAACGAAGACTGTTTCTGTTTCAGAACAATTGCTTTACACATTTATTGCCATATTTATTTATTTTAAAACATTAATTATAGCACATTATTTGAACATTTAAGTAAACTCTGAATGTTACATTTTAGTTTAAACAGTAAATAACTTTGTTCATACTTTCTTTTTATTCTGTTATTTTTCTTTCTGATTCATTGAAAAATTCCTATTCTTCTAGTACTTATTGATGATCTATCTTAATTTCAATTTTTTATAGTTAACATTTAAAACATGATTCTTTTTCCTGGCCTATATATAAGTTTGTTCTCAATAACAGTTTTTCATTTTCTGTTTTTCTTATGATTTCATATTTGTTCAGGTTAGCTTTTCTGTCCTTGCAACCAAAGCAGATTAAATTAAATTTCTTAATAACACATTAGAATTTCTCAGCTGTGAGAAGTGCTTCAGGCTGTAGGTTGAACAATGACCTAAAAGGTGTTGTGAGAAAGTTTGAAAATAGTCATTCAAAATTTGTTATATCAATCACAATATCCATGAAGACCCAAATACCTTGTCCTAAAGCTTGTTCCTATGGCAAATGGTTAACGATACAATTTTTGCCCAGTTATTTTACATATTATATCAAAATCCCACCCTGTTATAGACTTTGTTTTGAATCACAAGTATCTTTGTCCTTCTTGCCTTCTATGTTTTTTTCAGCAGGCAGTAATTTGCTCTGTTCATCACTCTCTGTGCTTTAGCTGTTCTGCACACCTCACTTTTGCATGGCCTGCCCTGAGAGATCCTCCTTCCAATAATTAGAGCTGGGTCTCTGGGCTGTGTCATTTAAGCTGTGCAAATGTCCCAGTCAGAGTGAGGCAGCCAAAAGATTATGCAGCAAATAGAGTCTTGTTGGAAACACTTGGTAAAACATGGATCAGTGGGGAAAGAAACTTGAAATTGTATATCCTACACCCAGAGGGACTGCTTCAATTCCTGGTTTTGTGTTTGATCTGAGAGTTTGTTCACTTACTTTTTTCCCCCTGAGCTCTTAAATATATCTCATTTTCTTTCTGTTTCACTTTTTTTTTTTTTTAACAGAATTATTTTTCTAGTGTATTGTAATGTTTCTGATAATACAGGAAATTTAAAAAAAAAAGTCTAGAAAATCATCTGTGGCAAGATACCACTTTCTGATGTCCCCAGAACCCCAGGTGATACTTTGCACCTTTTCTCTGTTTGCTAAAGGAAAGTCATGTCATAACACATTTATCTGTATCCCCTCAAAGTGTGTTCCTCTTCAGTCATTAAGGAACTACTCCTCAGAACAAGCTTTTTATGCCAACAAGAATTATGTTTTTGTAATACTTGTTGTTTCAATTTTCTATTTGGAAGCATGCAATGTTATACAATGAGGATTTCTAGCACCAAAGAGATTAGAAATTTAAGGATTCCTTTCCTATACCCACATTGTCTTTCAAAGAGACATTGTCTTTCTATTTCCAGAAAAAGAGGAACAAGCCTCAAAGTCAATACAGAGGAGTTCAAAACAAAGCTCTTCTTAAACTTGTTTTTGGGGAAATTTGATTCTGTATTTTACCTTCAGAGGGGTAGTTGTGTGCAAAATAATTTCTAGATACTAAGCTTATCCTTGGGAGGTAGGAGCTGAACAAGCTAGAGAATACAGTCTCAAGAGTAGCAACTGCTTGCTTAACAAAAGACAAAATTTGAGGGCCATCAAAACCACTTGAGGCATACTTAATCAATGAACATGTCAAAAAGAAAGTACATTTTACTTGCTGTAAAATGAATATTTTTTTCTGAATGGTGTTTGAAATGTTAGGAAGAGTAGTGGATCATGTTTTACCCTTTGTCTGCACTGTTCTTCATAAGCCCTTGTAAATGGAATTGTCTGTATTTTCCAATCAAATGGGTCAAAGGAACTTTGTCTTTAGGAAATTAATATTATATTGTTTGAAAATGGAAAAGGCTGAAATTTTTGTAAACTCTTTTTCTTCGGAGTAGGGACTCCTTGCCTTATACTCTTTCTTTCCACCATCAATGTAGAGAGGCTTTTAACTCTTCTAATTGATGTTTTTCCTTTTGGTTTTGGTGCTATGGTTATTTTATCAGGAAAGTGAGTCTATAGAGAAAGCTGTGAAGATGCAGATTTTCAAAGGCACAAGAGTGTCTTACAAGCTGGAGTCTGAGCTTGTAAGATGAGAATTGGGTGGTTCACTTCCTTTATAGAGTTGTGATATAGTTTGGGTTGGAAGAAATCCTTAAAGATATCTGGTACAGCCCCTGACAGGAACAGGGACATCTTCCACTAGACGAGGTTTCTCAAAGCCCCATCCAACCTGGCATCAAACTCTTACAGAGACAGGACATTCACGATTTCTTTTGGCCACCTGTTCCAGTGTCTTACAATCCTTACAGTAAAAAAAAAAATATTCTTCGTGTTTTATCTAAATCTACCCTCTTTCACTTTGAAACTGTTCCCCCTTGACGTATCACTACACGTCCTTGTAAGAAGTCTTTACTTTTCTTTTAAGCCCCTTAATATATTGAAAGGCTACCTGCCTGGAACCTTCTTTTCTCCAAGCTGAACAACATTTCGTCACAGGAGAGGTGCTCCAGCCCATGATCATTTTCATGACCCTTCTCTGGGCTTGTTTCAACAGGTCCAAATCCCTTCTTATGCTGGGAACCCCAGAGCTGGATGCAGTACCCCAGGTGAGGTCTCATCAGAGACACTGGGGGAGAATTCCCTTCCTCAGTCTGTGGGCCAGGTTTGATTGGACAGAACAAAAGAGCTGCTGCTGCTTTCTGAATTCCCAGCTGTGTATTTATGTGTATTTAAAATTCTATCACCTTCCTGAACCAGACATCAGCTAGATCTCTGAAGACTTGGAAAACAGGAAATCAAACTTCCTGCTCCAGTTCAATTTTTGTGGGGCAAATTACTGAGTGATAATGAGGCTGGTCCAAGATAAATACTTCTGTCAGACAACAGATTTAAATCATGCAGGCATTACCAGACAGCTTTCTATTAAGAAAACTGCAGTGTACGCTATGGCATTTATTTATAAGATGACTGTGGGCTGGTATTTCATTTGTTGTTTGCCTTGAACAGAATGAATTTAAGTCGTTAAGTGGAACTTGTTTCACACAGACAAAAGCTGCAATCAATGAGGGGTGGAGAATCACACAATCCCAGGTTTTCAGATGCAGAAATGCATTTTACAATTATGAATTGTTCTTTAAAATAAGATTTATATTAAGCTGCTTCTGAATATTTAAATAACCTGTGTACATTGTATGGGAGCAGAGATGACATTTTAGTGTCAGGGAGCTTTATATAAATTGATCTTCTAATGAGTGCTAATCTAGTTCAGAATTTTCTACAAAACCTTTTATTTCATGTTGATTTCGATGTCATGCCTCCATCCAGGCAAATGCAGCTATGTTGATGTGTCGCATCAACATAAAATGAGAGGGAATTGTACACAATTGGAATGCTTTGATTTTGTTACCGTTCAGTTTCTTGGTTATACTGTTGTCATAATCCAAGTTCTGGATGTTGGTCTGCTTCTGTGTAGGCCCTCAGGGTTATCATTAGAAATCTCACTAAGCTCCATGTTCATGTTTCTGGCTTTAGTGCACTGCAAACTCCCTCGATCCTTGATCCTTAACTTCCTTAAGATGAGTTCGAATGATGTAGCATTTTGCCAATCCTCTGTTGCCTCTCCTGACATCTTTACCTTTTAGGTGCATTTTAGTCACAGTCCTCAGGCCAAACTATGCTTTCATTTATATCTTTCAAGTAAACTACTTCATATAAGCAACATTTTAAAAATCATTTTGATTTTGTTTTCACTTTACAGAAGGAGACTGGAAGGTAACTGTAGTCACTGGGGATTTTGAAACAGGTGGCACAACAACAACAGTATCCCTTTAGGCTTATGGAGAAAACAAAGCTTCTGGTCCTATTATTTTGGGATCTGGGAAACAGCAGCTGTTTAATCCCAACAGTCAAGACACATTTAAGGTATAGTGTGGCTGTTATATAAACACTGGAGAATTCACACCGTATGTAAAATAGCTTTTCTCAAGACTAGACAATAGAGGTAATAAAAAGGTTCAAAGAAACATGTAAGGATCATTAAGCATTTCTGAGGGAGCAGCTGACTTTTATGACAGTGAGTTTTGAATCCGGAAATGTGTTCAGA
Source organism: Vireo altiloquus (assembly GCA_013396875.1). Lineage (NCBI taxonomy): Eukaryota > Metazoa > Chordata > Aves > Passeriformes > Vireonidae > Vireo > Vireo altiloquus. The sequence continues at coordinate 71,394 of VZRF01007452.1, forward strand.
ACTGCATGGGGCAAACATGGATCTCTCAGAATGTGCTTCATACTCGTATCTTCTTGATGTGCTAGTTTACACTAGATGTTCGTTTGAAGAAGTGAAAAGAATTCTCCTTGCATTTATGTATTAAGATAGTCCTGGTTGTGGCTTGTTTTGCCTACACATCTTTGGAAGGTCCACTGTAAATTCTTCCATGAACTTCCTCAGACTTCCACTGAAGCACACTTTTCTGTGAACATTTTCTTGGAGAAAGCAAGAAGGGAAGATGGCTAGAAACTAGAGGTAAATCACACAGATTAAGTTAACTCATGTGATTTAAACCAGTGTCATCCTTCTTCTCCAAGCAAATGGAGCCATTTCTCTCTAGTGACAAAAAAAATCTCTGAGATGTGCTTCAGAAACGTGACATTTCTCAGGACTTCTACAAGATCCTGTAATTCCTGCCATTTCCTCTAGTTCGTGCAGTTCCTCAGGAAGGACTGTACCAGTTGCAGTAGTTAAATCTGTGATATGTCACTTAGGTTTAAATAATTTATGCATAATAAACAGATGATGGGGAATCAGTGACTGATGGGACAGAAAGTATCTTTTGATACCAAAATCAGCTAGACAGAAACTTTCCAGCCCAGTTTTTTTAAAAGGAAGTTTTAACTGATTCAGGGAGCTGCAAGAGATCAGCATAATATAATGGAAACAAATAAAACACAACTAGGCCTCACAAAAACTATGAAAATACCATATAATTTCAAAATCCCTTCAGTCACACATACAACCTTAAGGAATGACAAAGAAATGGCCCCCCCCCAAAAAAAAAAAAAATTGAGACCAAACTGAACTGGATTGTCTCAATAAAAATTGAGAATAATAGTCTGATAGAAAGCACAGTTAATGGTGTAGTAACTTGGATACCTAAAAGTATACAATGAATATTCAGTAAAGTTAAAAATAATCAAAAAATAAAGTCATAAAACCTGAGTAAGTAAACTGGTCCTCCTTTATAACCTCCTGAGATCTCATTCTAGAACTTGATTTTGGTGTTTCTTGTATTGCTGTATAAAGCCAGTGTAACTTTAACCTTGGTTATCTCTGATTAAGGTTTGTGTAAATGAAATTAAAAACTGGCCAAAGTCTATTGTAATGCAGGTATAACGTATCAAGCCTATTACCCTTGGAGATTTCCACATGATGGCAGTACCGGAAATTCACTGAAGGTAATTTGGAATTGTGTGATGGGAAGAGTTCTTTTTACCAAGTGGAGTCTCGGGTTCTAGGCTTCCACAAGACAGTCAGATGTATTCTGCACAACATTTGCCCTTGTGCTTAGCAATATTTCCCCCCAGATGTGTATGTCAAGGATAAACAATATGGTAAAAGGAAAAAAAGAGAATTTAAATCTGATGGATTTTCCTTTCTGCTCTGAATTGTTTCTGTGTGTTCAAAGAAACTTCTGGACTGTGGTTTTCTGCTTCTGTTACTATTCAGGCTTAGTTTTTAGGGCATAATTTTTCTGTTGAAAGTCGTTCCTCCTCCAGTAGAGGGATATCAATCTACCATAAGTTACAGCTTTCATCACAGCTCTGATCTGTTTCCTGCATCTTCCCCTGGTGTCATCACAGTCCCCGAGTATTTCTCAGTATTTCAAAAATACTGATCTTGGCAGAATGCTGAGTTTCTCAAGACACTGGAGCTTTAATTATATTGTAAATTATATTCTCTGGAGCCCTGTATTCTGCATCATCATTCTTTGAAACATGGTGAATTATCTCTTATGACTGTACACACTGTTTGATAAAGAAATTCTTTTTTAAAGTATTCTTTTAATGTTTGGTCATGCCAAATATTCCCTTCTGTGTCAAAGAGAACTAAGCAGAGAACTGTAAGCCTATTATCTTTTGTAAAAGCCAGCTACAATCTCTCAATTTTTATTACTTCCATGCATAATAATTCCATACCTTTGGGTACAAGTTCTGCTGTTCTACTAATAATGAAGTCAGTAAAAACACTGACTGGTTCAATAGATCTGCTTTCAAAATACTGCTCACCTTAGTGATAGTGGCAGGATCTAGCATTTCCTTAACATGATTTTTTCCATGATTCGCTTTGTGAGTTTGCTTCATTATCAGCTCTTCAATCTCTTTAGGGCAGTTTTGTTTTATGAAGCTCAACATATTGTCATTTTTGTCTAAAATAACTCTATAATAAACTTAAATAACTCTATATTAAACTACTAGAAGTGCTAGAAATTTTCCTAAGAAATCTTCGAAATCTTCATTTTAACCTTTTATTTTGTGTTTGGTGGCTGTCTTTGTAAGGAAGATGGTATTTCCATGTTTGCTAGTACAGAACATGAAGTATGCACGATATTTTAGGAGCATTGGAAACTGCAATCCATCCCCTGGTGTGAAATTTGTGGCATGAGCTCATTTTTCTCTTTTAAAGCTGGTGCTGCATCCATTTACATGATTTAGAGTTTCTTCATCTGCATAAACCATCCTTTAAACACTCCTATGGTCTAAGGCAAATACAAGAAAGCAACATAGGGAGATGAAAAGCAGGGGTCCTACTCATACTTGCAGAGATACTTAATACCATAAAACTTAAATAGTGCTCCTTTGATGAGGCTGTCAAAGTGTTAAATCTAGCCGTTTTCCTCCCACTTACACTTTACTTTATTTGTTAAGAGTTGTGTTCATCAAGTGCACCTTTATGTTGTACTGCATCTCAGGAATGTGTCACACTTGGAACTTTATCTGTTGTTTTTCATTTTGGTTTCCTCCTGTTTAAATAAAATTATCAGTCATTTAAAATAATTTATACATGAATAATTAAACTCCTTTCTTTAAAATCAACGCTACAAACTCTAAGAATTGTTATGTTTCACTGAGTCTTTCATTCCTGTACATTTCGATCCACAGTCATTCGTTCATCAGTCAAAACTGAGATCTCCAAAGTAAAAGGAGAAACAGTGAGAAGAAAACTAAATGTAAAAATAGGCTGAAACAAATCTGTTTTCATGCTTTTGCTCATGATGTTCAAATAGAAGAAGCAGAAATGAGCTCAGTTAGAATCCTTCCAGAATGGGAAGATTGCAAAAGTGGATATAAGTACTAAGGTAGCTATCCACTCTCTTAACCACGGGACTGACAATGGCTAAAAGCTGGACATTGCTTATGTTCTGGTATTTTCGAACTTTGCCTGTTTTCCATAATGACCATTTAGGCAGAACTTAGAGAAGCCTAGGCTTTAGTCAGATATGCTTAAGACAGCATAAAACAGTTATACTCATGACTGTTACTCCACTTGAAACTGTCAGTGTCTATGAAATGCGTATGATAACAAGAAGCACCTTATTCCTTACTGAGATAAAAGGGAGAAGTATGTAAAATTATCTTCATCAGCTACAGGCTGTGCATCAAACAAAATTTAGCTTGTTCTAAGAAACGACACAGAAGGATTGTAAAGAGCTCACAAAAAATCTTGGAGAAAAGCACAGCTCATCTCATTTTCAAGAAATGGGAGTGGGGAACGTGGTGCTGCTTGTTCAGTAATTGGGCAGTATATACTGCAGTATCAAGTGTGTGTGTATATATATATGTATGTATATATGTACTTGCTGTTGGCATAATTTAATTAATACCACAGTAAAAGAAAAGTTATTTCAGAGCTTGAATGGACTGGAAAAGAAAGTGTTTAACAGTTACTGTGCAATGAGCAGTATTCATTTACCCAGTCTATTTTTGTGACCAAAGCGAGTATGAACTAGGAAAAAATGATGCTGATCTTTGTGTGGCTTTTAATCCTATTTCTTACAGGTCTATATCCACCCTTCTTCATGACGCTCTTATGTTTCTGTTGAGCACCTGTGACATACTCTAATTCTTGAGTTAGTGTGTAACTGTGCCAAGTTTTTTTAGCACAATTAACAAATTGGCTGAATTCAGACATCTGGAAAAAGCAAGCAGCATGGGTGGACTTTGGGTACTTTACTGGTATAATAGTTACTATATTTTTGGCAACAGTTGTTAGCTGCATGTTCACAATTAAAAAATATCATCTACTTCCAAAGATTTCTTTACTATATGCCGATGCTGTACAAGTTAAACTAATGCAGTCAATGATTTTTCTTTCTGTTGGGAATGCAGCTGCTGTACATAACTTCTCTGAAATTCTGTTAATGAAGTGGTCTTACATGAAATTAATAACTGTCTGTCAAGCATATTCTCTGGTGAGTGTGCTAGACATTGGGATTTTGGTGCAGCTGCCTGTGAAATGTTGATATATCCAAATGATTTTCATGCTAGCCTGAGTTCATCTCAAAGAGATTGCAGGATACTTTCTGCACAACAGGAAAGCAGTGATATTATTTTGCTTATTCTAGTATATAAAAGAGAAATGGAGTCATTACATATATTCTTTCTATCCTTTTATGGAAGTATCTTTTCACTGAACCTTTTCTTGTTCAGACAAGGAACTTAACTTTTCACTCAGTTAAACATCTTAAGTTCATGAAAATAGGTCATACCGACTCCACTCAAAATATCACAGGTATGCTAGGGACCAAAAAGTGTATTTGCACAGCTCATTTAGAAATGGAATTAAAATTTAGTGCTTGCATCCTCTTTAGAAAGAACTTCTTGCTGATAAACCTGGATTTCAGTAAATGCTTAGAGACAAATTGTAAAATATGAGCTTTGTTAACATCAATTTCAGAAAGTAAGGCCAAGTTTTCTAATGCATGATTTAATGAAAATGTTCCCATTGCCTTTGGTAAGAAGATTATTTAGTTCTATGATTGTACAAAAAATAAATAGTAGCAATGAGCAAAGGGTGTAGGTGTATTGATTAGCACGTCAGTCTAGTTTAACTGCTTGTAAACATTTAGAATATGACTAAAGCAAAGATGCTGTGTATGAAAACATGGCTCTTTTGAAAGTGGTGGACAGTTTTTTCAATAATTTGTACTGGTACTTGTACTATGAAATATGATGTTTTGATATTATTGCTTGTAACAATGAAGAAAAAAGCTACAAATACAATAGAATTACCACAATCATTGTAGTCATAATAGTATTTTTAAGGTTATTAGCTGCTGGCAGTCTGTCATATAAGTAAGGTCTATATGTGGCCCATCCCCTTTAGAGCTTATTACAGAACTGAAGACAAATTTGTTGATGCATCAGAAGGAGTTTCACAATCAGCCAACAAGTTAATCATAGATGATGATTCAGGTGTTTTGTAAAGTCTTTTTCTGGGAAGAGGCTGGCATTTGTAGAAGATTTCTCTAAGAGGCCATCCCTAAGAAGATCACCATACCTGATGTTTGTGGTATCTAGATCGTTTTACCTCCATCTGTGTTTCCATGCCCTTTTTTATTACCTCTGCAGTTTAGATTTTATTTATGTTCTATAGGTGGTTGGTGTAAGCCAGAGCATAATGGAATTTGAATTTCCCTCCATGTGCAAACTCTACTACATCATTACAATTGATAATTTTTAATCTCTCCATTTAATTTTAGAAAAGTAGCAACCAACCCAAAATGAACACTAAGTTTTAGGAAAAAAATACAGAATTTCAGAGTTGTGCCTTTTTCTGAGGATCTCAAAATGCATGAAGAGAGTTTTGCAATGCCTCTCTAAGAGAGACATTGTCCTTGTGGTATAGTTGAGACAGTGAAGCAAAAAGAGCTTGTGAATTTTGTAATGTATTTCAGGAAGCCTAAAGCAGATCCAGGAATAGAATCTAGCTGCCTGATTTTCAGAGTGATGCTTTAGTCCTGGAACTCATCCTTTCTCTTTGGACATTTATTGCAGGACTATCAGAAAGGCTGTTTCCATATAAAAAGAAATGTTACTTTTGCAGCTGTGGTGCTGGAACATTACAGAACAGCTAGACTAAGGTTTTTGTAAGCATGGTGTTTACGAGGGCGGCAAAGTCAACTTTGTTCTACAACTTTGTACAGAACATTCTGGCTGTGAAAGTAGATTTCTAAATGCCAAGTTGTGTTCAAGTCATGCAGAAGTTCAAGGCAATTTATTCAACACAGGAAAGGAAGAAGCAGCCTCAAGACACTGTTTATGTTGTCAAAAGAATGTTGTTAGCTCTACTGCATTATGAGAATATTTTCCTCTGCATTTCACTGCAAGAGCAAAATCTGACATACATTTGACAGGATTTCAATTGACAAAAACTAACGTGTTAGCAAGTCAATACCACTGAGAGACCAATGTGATATCTGATCTGACATCAAGATGAATTGTTCCAAGCCTCAAAAAAGCAACCAATACTGAAAATAAATTTGTAATTGTATTATACATCTTTCAGAATATCATATGCAGTTGATTTCTCCTCTGCCATTGCCTAATTTCCACCCAAGAATAAACATGACTTTTTCCCCCAAGGTCACTAATAAAAAATTATTCAGAAAGAGAATATTATGCAAAAATATTAAGCATATTACGAAGCATGTTATCAGATGAGCAGTGTCCTGTGTTTTGAGTTATTTTTGAGACTTTTCAGACTCAGAAATAAGCCATTACCTGTAAGTCCAGCATAGATTTTCATTCCAAAAACCTCTGAATTTGTGAGTCAAGTAGACAAGGATGCTTTATACTGTTTCTCCCTTTAGTTGAAAACAATTAAATATACTTGAGTTGAAACTTTGGGCAAATTCCTCTTTAGCACATGGTCATAACTTTCTCAATTTGGTTATATCACAGCTGCTTGTAGAGTGTGAATGTTAGGGAAGGATAGAGAGTATAGAAAGACACAAGGACATACATGTTTAGAGATGATAAACAGGACTTCAATGAATCTAATTGAACTAGTTGCAACTAGATGCATCTCCTGGAGAAGCCCAATTGTCTGGACAGAGCTTTCTGTTCTCTACTGATTTTTCTTGAAACTTCATTTGATTAGGTTTGATGGATTGCTCTGTTGCTTATCCAGTAACAGGAAGTCCCTACATGCTGATGTGGAGATAAAGAGGTTCCATCATTTCCCTTTCCTTTTTCAAATTGCTTCTTATTTTGCTCTTTTTTTTTTTTTTTTTTCTTCCCCCCTTTTTTGGTCGGCTTTCCCACCTGTGCTTATTTTTGTGATATTTTCTCCAGTTGCAACAGTGGTCACCAAACATCATCTACTATGTGATGTCAGGTCAAGGGAGGGGATTCTGCCCCTCAATTCTGCTTGTGACACCCCACATGGAGCACTGCATCCAGCTCTAGGGCCTCCAGCATAAGATGGAAAAGGATCTGCTGGAGCACAGCAGATGGAGAAGGACCAGGAGAAGGGATCCATGGTCTTTGCAGAGGAATTCACCTGGAAATATATCTCCCATCTTAGATCTCCTTTTGAAACAAAAAAATCCACTTTAGCATAATATTATAAATCAATATAATTTAAAAAGTTATAGCTTCACTTTTGAGCCAACTCATATGATATATGTATAGTATAGGTATGCAGGATTTATCAATGTTTCAGTTTACTTCATAGCCAATGACTAATTAGATGCTTCAGAAATTTAAAGGGGCTCTTTGACAGAGTTCCCTGGTCCTGAACAAGAACCATGGTATTGTATGTATCATGTATTACCATACATGGTAATACTGTATGCAATAATCTGTGATGGCTGTGATGCTTCTCTTTCAAGAGAGGTTAAGCCAGAACTTAATCATGGACATGAGGTCACAAGGTATCAGTGTTTTATTTGCTAAATTGCCCTTTAACACTTCTGCACCACAAATAGCAGCCAGTGACTGCATCTCAGGAGAGCAACACCTTTGTTGTTCACCAACACCATACTCTACTCAGTTTGCAATAATGGTTGAGAGTTCTAATATATTTTTATAATTATTTGTAAGGCAACCTTAGCAGTCCCTTGCCCACTGCAGAGGTCTTTGTTTTGCAGCTGGGTGACAAATTTATTAGGGCAACTTAATCTGTGTCCTGGCTACATTTGTGGTGAGTTTCAGAGTGCTATTTTTCTGTTGCCATAATTCTGCTGTGAGTATTAGCAGCATATTTTTGATGTACATGGTTTTATTGCATTAATGCTATAACTGTATCTTTAGTTGGCACATCTTACTTTAACATACTGTTTTAATATAGTAAAACCTACTACAGTGGTTGTAAGTGTGACTCTATTCAGACTTTTTACTACTAGCATACGTGTCATGCTCTCACCCTATGAGACTGAGTTAGGCCAGGCTTGCCTCAGGGACATTAGTTTCCTTTTTTTTTTTGATGTGAAGTAGTACAAAATTGCTATAATAGTAAAGGAAACTACTATTTTTTGTTATTTTTTACTTGGTGATTTTTTTTCCCAATTACCATGACCTTTCAAACATGACACTGATAAAATTTTTTTTTAAAAAAGGTGGAAAGTGGATAATCCTGCTTTTGTGCTTAGATTCCTGCCATCAGGAATCATTGCCCAAAGCACTTCTGCAACCCAAAACTTAGTGACTCTTATTTCAAGACTGCAGTATTCAATGCGACATAGCCATGTTTTATTGTTTAAATTTGCTGCAGTGTGGCATCGACACTTACAGAAACAGTTAACCCTGACACCAGCACACATAAAAAGAGGAGTAAAAGAGAAAAGTAGCAGGCTGATGAGTGGTAGGAATAGTTAATAGGACTCTGCTAATGGTGACTGCATGGGCTCGTGCTATTTTGTGATGCAATGACTGAACTTATTTCTGCTTGCTAAAGTATTTGTCTAGAAATAGAGATTTACATTATAACACTGAACACTGGATTCTGTGAAGAGGTCTAGAAACAGACTGGATTGTCTGAGCCCTTTACTCACTCTAAATAATGTGGTGCTGAAGTCAATAAAATTACACTTGCAGACTACTCCATATGTTTTTGCTCTGTCTCTGGGATTCATTGTACATTAAGGCTTAGTTTTCCAACAAAACCTATTACTCTCAGCTATGTTAGCGGCATATTTAGCTTGTATGCCCAGTATAAGAGGGATGGCTAAAAGACAACACTGTAATTAGTTATTAAAATCTGGATTTTTTTTTTTTTTTTTTAATTAGAGATTAATCTCAAAGATCTTGGGCAGCTACATAAAATCCACATTGGCCATGACAACACTGGAAATTATCCCAGTTGGTACCTGGAGGAAGTCAGACTTGAAAGTGTAGTCCCTCTTTCTGATGAAGAGATTTGTCTCCCAATAGAGACCTGGCTTTCTGAAGACAAGGATGATTTGAAGACAAATCATCTCCAGTGATGCGTGGAGAGAAGTGGCAATAAGGAACCCTGCAGAGGAGCTTTTGCCATGTATGTGCTCAGTATTTCAGATCATGTGTTCACTAACCATATCCTGTGAGTATATGACAATTTTTAATGTTTCCTGCAGGGCTGCCTGCCCAAAAGCCAGTGTAACCATGAAGCAATCCCTTCCAGATACTTTCTAGCTCCACAGAAGAGGAAAGCGATCATTTAACCCCATTCCTTTCCTTCCCAAAATCAGAATAATAGCTGTGTCCAGGGCATCTTACCCTATAAAATTTTTGATTCCTCAGAGTGCCCATACATCACTGGTAAATACTGCTCTTTAAAGAAAGACAGGGAAATCAAGGTTTGTAATGTCATGTGACATCCAGTCCCTTTTAGCAAGTTTGGGATAATCCTTTCTTGTCCTGCATAAAACATACTTTACCAGAAATCCATGATCTGAATCATCACACATGTGTTTTTCAAATGAGGCTTGAGTCACAACCATTCACATACCAATTGTTAGCTGCAGGGTGACACTTTGGAACTTCAAGGTATATGACAGCTTTGATGCACTTTGTTCTCTTCAAGTGAAGTGGGAAATAGTCCATCATATAAGGCTAATATTAAAAAAATCCTAGGCCTTCATAGAGGAATAGTGATTCAGGACAATCCCTAGGTATGATTTTTTTTTAACAGATTCTCTTTACATTAACAGAGTGACAACAGCGCAACTGATGGCCAATAATGTCCAATAGTGGTAGGTCTTACATACATAGGTGCTACCATTTAGCAAATTGGATCCAAACCGAGGCAGTGAATTTTTCAAGGTGTCTGGGATTCAACAACAAAAAAATGTCATCATGCATTTAGTGACAATAAAATAATTTCCGAAGAAAATATGAAAGAAGTGAAAACCCTTAAGTCAAAAGAATACAATTCTCTGAAAAAAAAATTACTCCGTGAATCTTTTATTACAGAGGCCAGAAGATGCTTAGAAACATGTATGAGGCAGCTCATATTTCTGCTTTGCTGGCTTTTTCTATTTTTTTTTTTTTTTTTTTTTTAAAAAGTTACTGACTTCAATAAGAGATTTCAAGAAATGGCCCTGAGCAGGATGAACCAAGTCCTATGATCATTGACATGTACCACAGTACCATATACCACTCACACTGACATATATGTTATTTACTAGTGCAATAGAAAAATATTGCAGAAGCCAATTAAGTTATATGAACAACCAATTCAGCATCAATAATTCAAATCTGCATTATGTAGTCTGAAAAACCCATTCATAGAACAGTACTAATATTCTGGTCAGTGCACTCTATTTATATATTTGTATATGAAAAATCAAGTCAGTTCTATCAAAGGATGGGAATATATTTAAAATGGTACATTTATTTAGTCTTTAATCATTCTATTACTGCATATTTCCTTGAGTTTACAAGAACATTATCTTTATTAAAATATATGTTTCAAGTATGTAAGAAAAGATACATTTCCAAAAGAACTTGGAAATTTCCCAAAACATTAAGTTTTACTAATTAGTTATTGATTTTAGGAACATTTAAATTGAACATCAATACAAGCTCAGCAAGCAGGCCAAAGGATTTCCTATTTATTTTCTCAAGAACAAGCAAATGAAACACTATCCATTTTCATTTCCCATTTAAAAGCTAATTGCTTACAAGTACTAAACAAACCACATCAAGTCACTTTCCCCAGCAGAAGAAACTACATGGTGATAATTACCTAAAGAAGATTTGATATGATTTAGTAGTTTGTATTCTGCACTTTCAATTTAATCTGTTATCTTCTGGTGATACTAGATTTGCATAAGTATAAAAATCATGTGTTGGAAACTTTAAACAAAGCGAACAAATGTAAGCTAAGCACAGAAGGCATTGGTCTTTTGATTGTTTTTCTTAAACACCTCATTGCTCAGCTTCACTCTTAAAAGAAAGGGTAATTTTTCCTTATTGTTTTTCTCCCTTTTCCAGTCCTAAGTTTTCTATGCAACCAGTAAGGATCCAAACCCTTGGATCAGCTTTTTGATTCCTTGGCTTTCTTTTTTTTCTTACATCTTATCTTAAGATATGAATTTATTTCCTGAATCTGTTAGCTTTTATTTACCTTCCTCTCTGAATTTGCTTCTTTTCCATTCAAATTTCTCACCTTGGTAACCCCTCTTAGTTTTTCTGACTGTCTCTCAGCCACTTCAAAAAATTTACACTAATCTGGTCTCCTACTCCAAGTGTTGATTTCAGTTCTTTCTCTATCTCTTGATCACACCAGTCTCAACTTCCTTTCCTAACCCAGGTTGATTTCCTGTCCCTCCAATGCATGCCCGCCTTTGTCTTCCCTTTTCTTATTTTTTCCACATTGTCAAGGCTTCTGGGTTAGTGGCTCCTTTTTCTCTTCCTATTACATCTTCTCTTTTGCTTTTCCAGCCCTGGGGATTTAAAAAACTTCACCTCATCTGTCTTTGAAGTTGTCCCTGAATTCATCATGCTGTTGAACTGGGTGATCCCTGGAGGTTTGCTCCAACCTGTTTTGGTTCTTTTTTTTCTGTGATTCTTCTACGTAGTCCTGCACTTTTGTTTTGTTTTGTTTTGTTTTCTGACAGTTCCAGGTACTTTTAGTTTACCAAACTTTACAAGTAGTGGATTTTTTACTTGTTGCTCTTTTGATATGATTTTATCCCCTACATTGTGATGCACAAAACAAAAATTACTCAACTATTTTCTAAGTGATAGGTATTTGAAATTAGTAATCAGGCCCAGAGCTGGGTAAATCTCAAGTATCACTCAATGAAAATAAGATGGAAGACTTTGAATACTTTTGACTTAGCTTTGTAACACAGGAGAATCAGGGGAATCAGACCAGATGATGAGCTCAGTGTAGATCAGCAAGGCTGCCACAGCTGCATGGCCCCAGGTCCAAACAGCAGCAAGGCTCAGCACATTCCCAGTCAGCTCCCACGGAGAGTACAGGTATGTACCCCACACCAAGACCAGCTGCTCAGATCACCCACATCCACAGAGCAGCTGCCCAAACACAGCACCAGCAGCCTCATCCTGCTCCCCTCTCTGGCTGAGCAGGATGGATGTCCAACAATGGGGCTAGATGTGTATAGATGTGTACAAGGTAGATCCAACAGCTGGGCTCATACTCCCTGTCTGTTCTGGAGTTGCCCCTGGATCTCAGTCTCCCCAGTTGCTGGCAACTGGACAAATGAGCCCCTGAGGCCACAGTGCTGCTCCAGCTGCTGGTACAGGCCATTTCCCTCATGCCCTCCTCAGGAGGTCTCACCCCTAAAGACACCTATACCTCAGGGTGTCTCTGGAAGCTGAACAGGACTTCCATGGTCTCTCCAACACTCCGCGGCTCATGTGGTCTTGCACTCAGAGACATGGACCTCTGACCCCTGGTCCTGCTTCACTCGCTGACAGCTTTATTCCCTTCAGTGTCTCCAGTTGCTGCCATGCAAGACTCCAAGTCCAGTTGCTGATACTTAGACTCCCTACCCACACATGCACACACACAGAGAACAGATGTTCTGGTATTTTCTAACACCAGTTCCTCCCCAAGTCACCTACATCCATCTAATTCCCTGCCTTTAGTTCCTCTTCTAAATGTCTTATAAATAGTCTGCAATCACAAAATGCGCTTCTCCTCTGCCCTGTATTGCATCTGACACCCTTGAGCATCAAACCTCATAAGTATGATAGATACTCCAGATTGTCTCATTGTGGTGGGTTTCATGCCCAGACTGAGACTCCTGGGACAGCCCTGCAGGGGCTGGAAGAGCTTTCCCTTTGTCAAAGTCTCTATGGGTTCCCACCTGCCCCTGTGCACCTGTGATTGTGGAGATGGTTCCTTTGATGGGCCCGGGAGAAGCCAGAGCATGGTGTTACCTGCACTACCCCCTGCCTGTATTCCTTTGTACATGTGTACACCTTTATTCCACGTCTTAACATGGCTTGTCTTCAGATATGGCTGAACTTTTGTTCCAAAGGGGTACCTGAGGCAAATGGCATTGAATTTTCTTACTGCTGTGTTTATGTGAACATAAATGTCAAATGAGGATATAAATGGGTAAATGTGTCCTATTCTTGTTCACATAAACAAAGGAATAACAGTACTGAAATGAGATAAAAGACAAACACTGAGACTGAGGCAGGAAAAATTCCAGCTCCAAAGATTTAGTTTTCTTTTCCACTTGGAGAAGTGTGCAGGCAAATACAGAAAGATTAGAAGGTGACCACTGACTGAAATAATGCAAAAGATGACCAAAGCAAATAGTAATAACACAAGTATTATCACTACAAAATTTTTATGCCTGTTTTATCACTCGGGAGGCACCAATTACATAAGTAAGTAGTCAAGATTCTCTTCTTTATTGTAAAATTCATTAGCAAGTGTGTTTTTTGAGAGCTGATAATTTTCTTGCATGTCACGAATAATACGTGTTGAATCTGTTGCTCCAAATAGTACTAGTGAAGATTAGATAGCATTTAATGGAGATTAGATTGAGAGCTGTTATTCTAACTGAAACATCATCACCTGATATTGTTTTTATATTTGTGTCTTTTAAATTAATATATGCACCACCTTCTGAAGAAGATAGTCCCTCTTAACTATTGTCAGCTGTGATGGTAGAGACGGACAGACAACAACACTTATTGTAATCCAAAGCTGTAAGAAGCAAAAAAAGCAAAAGATATTTATTATTCTCTGCTATTGTTCTTACACCTCTTCACAATTACTGTGGCTTATTATGATTGGTTGCTTAGCACACAACAGTCAGCCATTAAGAACTTTTTATCTTTTAATACTGCACTAACTTGAATACTGCACTAACCTGAATCTTTATGTCATGCCCTCTGTCATGGCAAAATGCCAAACACCCTTCGTGACACCCAGGTAAAAGAAAATTTTGTTAAGTAAATACCAAGTGAGAAAACCAGAGATTCAACCTTCCTGTTTGACAGATTGAGCCAGAATGACCATTTCATTCAAGCAGGCATGTCATATGGAAAAAGGCAGAACCTGAAGCAATACTGTTTTGTGATCTTCGTGCACCAGCATAAAGGGAGGGCTGAACAGTAGCAGTTGGACAGTTTTAATGTTGTGTAACATTTAACATCTCTCCAGGTTTTGTGCTCTTTGGCCAGTTTGTCTGTTTACACTGGCAGCCTGGTGGGAGTGGATTTGCTTAGTGAAGCGCTTAGTGCTAAAAACCCTCTCGGTTAAGTGTCCGATGGCCTCTTCATGGGTGTTTAGAGGGAAGTTACTTCAGGCTTGTTCTCATCTGTTCCCACAGACCTACAGCCAGTTTGTGTCAAGACTGTTGTCATTGTGTTCATGGAGTGCAATATCTGGTGTGGTTTCATCCAAGAAGAACCTAGTTCTTTGCTCTAAAACCACTCCATGCTGCACACCAGAAAGAAGAAAGGAGACCCAATGGGGGGATTCCGTGGTGTTGTAGTCAAACCAGTGTCATTAAGCACAGATAGCTGTGGATCTTCAATTCATTAGCCCTTAGCTAGAATTCTCAAATAATAACCATACTTTTCTTTTAGTGGAATTACTTTGAAAATAGCTGACAGTGGGACAGCAGTTTGTCCTAAGTCAGCAGAAAGAGACCTATGTTTCTGCCATGAAAACTTTCATTTTCATTTTATCAACAATAAATTCATCTTTAATTCTATTAGGTTTGTTTTCTTCCAAAACACATCAAAATATTAACTTAGTCTTTAATGCAAAGCATCTGGAGGTGTTTGTTTACTGTTTATATTTTTCCGAAGGCAAGTGTCATTAGTCGCTGAGTTCTGTACACTACTTCTTCAAAAGGAATTGATAATTATATAGTGTGCCTGCAAACTGGGACCAAACTATCTCTTGTCATTGGTGAAGGCTCAGGAATATACCAACTTTATGTATTGGAAACCCCGATTCAGGTGGCCAGAATGGGAAATCCAGAAAAAAGGGTTCTCTAACTTGCATTCTATTGCTCTTAGTATGCCCTTAGGGTACCTCTTCATAACCAGGAGAACTTCCTTTCTCTCTCTCTTTTGTCCAAGGTAGTTAATTTCTTATGTTATCAATAGATGCCAGAAGCTGAAGTTGGGATTTAAAAATCACCTGAAGCCTCATAATAGTATCTCAGGAGATAACATTTTTATAGACTGAGCAACTAGAAATTTGGTGCTGGTACACTCGACTGCTCATATTACTCCTACGGTATTTTTTATATATTTGGTTCTGACACTTTTTAGCACAGTTATTATACTGCTTGAAAATCTGCCTTTTAGAAACTCCTCACCTCTGTCTGAAAACATTTTACTTCCTCTTTTTCAACTGTTTCATCCATGCATCCATGTTGTAGATTTTTCTGTTTGGTTTATAGAGCTTATCTAAGGTTACCCTGGGAGCAATCTGAAGCTTTCAATCACTTCTTTTATGAAAGGTCATTTTCTTTTTAACTGAGTGCTAGCTGAGATTTTTTTCCCCTGCTATTCTGTATTAATTAATCCTCTTATATCCTTTATCAAATTTACTGTGTTTTCCAAGACATTTCTTCTATTATTTTGATGTGCTCCACATTGGACAGATGCCTAGATGTGAGTCTCACAAGTCTCTTACAATGCTGAAATTGTTTCCTGACTTCTGTTGAGTGGTCGGCTTTATGAAATAATTTTCAACTTTTTTTGCCCTTTTTTTTTTTCCCTATGAGTTTAGCTCTCCCTGAATTTTTTGTCACCCCATTTTTCAGCTGGTGTAGTTTCACTGAATCAGCGTATAGTAAAATGAAATTACCTCTACAGAAGAGGGTATCAGGCTATACAGTTCTAATTTTTGGAGTTTTGGGATGGCATTTTCTTCCTGCAGTGAAGGAGGTCTCCATTGCAGATGGGCCTGCAGCAGGGGCCTTAGAATAGGTTGGTTACTCAAAGGAAATGAAACCAAGGTCACAGAAGCTGAACACATTTTCTGAGATCATTTTACTTTACTCTACACAACAAACTGTGTTTTGTGAACAATATACAGAAAACTACAAATGGAAAAAATTCACATATGGTGAGTCTTTTTGTCTCAGCAGTACATTCAATGGGTAGGTTTGTTCTCCAGATTTGGTTGTATTGTCCCCTCAAACAGTTGGGGTACCTTGTCTTATCTGTTACAGATTGGCACCATCCCTCTTGTTCTCAGTTTTAAGCAATCTACAGCTCAGGAGCTATTAGCACTAGCACTTTTTGTAGCTGTGCTGCAATCTAGAGGAGCTGTTCAATAAAATTTGAAAAATCTGCATCCTCTCATGGTGGTCTGTGTCGGTGATTGAAACACGGACTCTGCCGGGTACATGCAAAGCCAGCTTTTATTGTACCAAGCACATCTTACATACTGTTCCAAAACTAGCAGTTCTACAACCACAAACTTCAGCTTCTAGCATTACATCTTTAGCATCTCCAATGGCTACTGATTACAGCCTCTCTTGCCTAATCTCCTGTTAACTATCCTGCTTTCGCCTCACCTCTTTACTCTTTATTTGTCTCCTGCTCTTTTGCCCACTGCCAGACCCGGGGTACTCCCGTCTCCCCCAGGGCCCCACACCAACAAAAGCCATCCTCCCTGGCGACATTCTGCATCCCCACATGTCTGTGCTTAGGTTTTCATTTGGAAAGAAAAGGCTTAATGTCCAAAATCTGTTTAGTGAATGTTTATTTGAATGTGCAGGCATTTTACCATTGTGGCCACGTTCATCATGTTCTAATTAGGCATGTGTGATTTGGAGAATATTTTCCTTGCTTCATTTTTTGTGTGATTCCTATGAAATGAATTGTAGCATGTACTCAAGTGATATAAACATTCCTTTTATTATCCTAAATACTAGCCTGTGTTGTAATAGCCTCTGTTTTTAGAAAAATTTAGAGCACAAACTGGTCTTTTTTGTTAAGAAGGTTCCTGTATAAATAATGCAGATTGTGTAGCTTAAATAAATGTCAGACCTAACATTTTACAGATGGTGAGAGATGTATAGACACAAGAAACTGTGGAAAGTATTTTCCAGGTTTTCACATTTCAAGATGTGCATGCTGTTTACTTCAGACTAATTTATTTAGGCTGGTAGCGAAAGAAAGCTGTATTTAATGATTAGATCATTATCGTCTCTCTGGTTACCACAGAGATGTACAGTGCTACAAAAAGAACTGTAATTTATTTATCTGTTAATATATTTGTGTTTTCTTATAATTACCTCTTGTTCTCTTCTTGCGTATCCTTCCTCCATAATGGAAGGACTTGTTGGTATTGTGTTTTTGTAAACACTTATTGTTAAATGGTTTTTTTTAAAAAAGGCCTTGAATATGCTTTAGAAATGTGCTTATAGTTACTTGAATTTTGTATTTTTAATAATGGAAATAACTTGTAATGCAGATAATAGTCTTTGTATATAAGCAGTCATAACACAAACAGTCTATACCCGTTCCTTTCTTCCCGCAGTTGTTTTGCATTTTCTAAACTAAGAGTGTAAGTAAGAATATAAAAGTGTGGAGGAGACTTCATGTCAATATGTCACTTCTTTACTATCTGCAGCATCTTGCTTCATGGGTAGTATGCCCTGTTATTGAAATATCTTATCATAGATTATTATATTTTTTAGCTATTTTTTTGAAATGTAACCTCTCTCCTTCCGTACTCCTAATGTTTTGCCCCTTCATGATCAGTGTGGCTCTTTGCTCTGCTGCACATTTTCTGTCATAGTTTGCTGCCACCCCTTATCCTCTGCCCTTTGGCCAGCTATGATTATATTAGCTGTTATGGTATAAAATGTAATTTGGATATATAGCTCAATTATGCATATTATCAGGGCAGTTTATCTTTGCTACTTGCTATTCATAACTACAATTTATTTTACCATGATTTTTTATTGTTAAAAACCTTGAAAATAATTTTTATAAGGCTCTGCCAAACTTTTGAAGATGTGTGTGTGTCATTGAGATAATTATATGTCACAGGCAGTGTTGATACATTAATGCATGGATGTGAGAACTGCAATGAATGCTTGGAATTACAGACAATAATAAAATTAGTAAAGGAACACCACTCCTATTTAGAGTCCCAGTTGTAATATTGATAAAGAGTTGGAGACACTGTGTTTTGGGATAATTTTACATAGATTAAAAGAAATACCCTAATTTGGTCAAACATAGAGTCTGTCCATCAACATTTCTCCTATGTTTTAATACATGTGGGGCTACTTTTTTCCTTCAAGTATTTGCAGTATTATTTTACTACTTATCCACTGGGAATTAGAAAGAGCTGCTCTTCAGTGATGCTGGATGACATGATGTTTGAGTTTTATGAGATGACTTGGCATCCAGTGAATAAAAAATTTGTGGAAATGTCAGATTCTAGTAGCTACTTGGTGGTTTAAGGGCAGCAGTATTTTAACTAGTTTTCATAGAGTATTGTCCAGTTTCAAGCATTTTGTTATGCTATTCTGTTTTCATCTCCATTCCTTCTTAAAATGAACTGATTGTGTTTGTTAGAACTTCTATTACCTTTCTTCATTCCCAAGAACTGTTAAAATTACACATGAATGAAACAGTAATCTTCTCTATGATCTACTATATAGCAGCAGAAGTGGCCAGCTGTGATTAGAATAGAAACACTGCATGGAAAAATTACCATTAAATGTAAACAGGAGTTATATTTTTTTAGTCACAGAGAGAAAAACTGAAATGAAATATAATAGTATATGATCACTGCAAATAATTGTTAAAAATAAATGTGCGCATTTGGGTAGTTATAAAAATAATATTAGTGTGGTATAGAACATGTTAATACAGTAATTCTAAATTATATTCCAGAATTCTTTGAAGCAGTATATATTTTTTGTGTGTAAAAATTTGGTCTAGACTGTAAGGAGAGGCATTAAAATGTTGTAAATATGTTTTTACTGAGAGCCATTTTTGAAATTCATTCACTAGGGACAGATGTTAAAACCTTCAAAAGGAAGACAACTCTTCATTTTTTATAGATGTGGGAGCTGTTCATCTACTTGCCCACTTTTGTATGTGAGGTGAAAATCTAAAACCCCTAGGATTTGTGATTGTTATTCCTCTTTTAAGACGAAACGAAGGTTAACAACCCAGATAATTGTTTTGCACAAATCTGGTGGTTGAAAGTGCTCCAGTACCACTGAAAAGTAGCTTTTATTTCAGAGGATGACTAGACACAGTTAGGTGGTCTCCAGATAGATTGGAAAGAAAGACTTTGTGAATTGGGTCCTGAAATCATGAATAGACAATGCAGAGTAGGATAAGAAATCTGAGCACTAGGGAGCACTTGGTTGATAAGGTGCTTTGCTGGGTGTTATAAGTGCATATTGTATTGTTGGTTTTTTGCAAATATTAAAATGAATGTCATATGTGTAATGTTAGGAAACTTAGTTGCATGTATATAGTTTATTAGAAATAGTGTGATTTCTTAGAATTATAGCATGATATGTAGAATACTCCTTTTTGTTCATGTAACTCAGAGAATAGCAAAGATAAGCAAGGAAGTTCCCCACATTCCTGAATTGCCTGGATGAAGATAAGAATGACAGGCCTCAGACTCTGGAAGGAAGAATCTATTGATCAGGAAGTGGAACACAGGATAACCAGAGGATTTCGTCAGCAGAACTGAACCACAACAGATTGTCAAATTTTAAACAGACCTACAAAGGCAGGATGGGGAAGGCTTGAAACCGAAAGAACACCAAAAAAGGAGTATTTGAATGATGCATAGAAATCTATGAATATGTATGAGACTCAGGCATTTAATCTTTGTTGGCTAAGGTGTGCCCCTGGCATCACGCCTAGCACCCAGCCGTATGAACTCTTTGCTTTATTTCTGTCTCCTATTGTGCTTTATATTAAACCCCTTATTAAACCTTTTAAAATTATACCAGGAGTGAACTTCATTTTTCACACTGAGTAATGCATAGCAATACTCAGCATAATGTGGTTTTTTTAAAGCTTGGTGTTTTCATATTTTTTTGAAGAGAATTAAAAGATTTGAACTTAGAAGTGACAAATTCATGGATAGCTACTTGCAAACTTGAAAATCAGTACAGTCTTCTGGCAAAATTTTGATGAGGAAGCTTTAGAGTCTTGTGCAAACTGCAAGGTTAATCCCAAGTTTTTTCTTCTTGTAGTGTTGGTGTATGAGGTCCATAAATACACAGGTGTTAAACTGGGTGCTGAAACAGATTCCAATGTTTATATCAACCTCATTGGGACAGAAGGAGATAGTGGCAAAAGGAAGCTCCATACATCTAAGAACAATAATGTTAAATTTCGACATGGACAAGTGAAGTAAAAACAATACTGCTGCTGATCAATAAAAGTAAATTACAGCTAGAAAACTGTTTTATCAACAAATGTAAATATTTTTTTATTTACAAAGTTCATTCAAGCATTTACCATTTTACTTATTCAATATTGCTTCCATAATTACATCATAGGGATAATTTTTATCTTCTTGATCAAACACTTGCTAAGAGCTTTAGATATTAGAATTTGGGTATTCTTTGTTATGTATATTGCACATATACATAAAATGGTAACAATAGCATTCCTGTTGTCCCAAACAGATCACTGTGAATTTTAGAATCAAGTACTAAATCTGAATTCCTAAGTATATTTTCCAATCTTGGTGAGGCAGATAGGGCTAGAAAACATAATATAGACACAACCAATTAATCTTCTGAAACTTTGTGTCATGCCAAAGGTATCGATGCTATCTCTGTGGAGTAATTTTCAGGTGTTATTCACTGTAGAAAGTTTTAAAGGATCCTCATTATCTGGCCAGGACCAATATAAAATGACTGTATTCATTTTGGAAAAAAAAAGGGGGAAAAGGGGAGAAAAAAAAAAATTCTATTCTGTTAGAGTCAAAGCAATAGCTATGTTTAAGACCTTTATCATCTTCCTTGTATGGTTCCACAGATGGATATTTTCTGCATAAAGGCTGTCTTGCTGGGAGACTTGGAAAAAGTTCTGATTAGCCATGATGGAGCTGGTCCAGGTAGGATTTAACTTCCTAGAGACCAGTCTGTTTTCAAGTCCTTTTAAAACCCAATGTACTTTGTTTATATTGCATCCTTCATAGAAAATGTGACAGAAGGTCTTGCAGTGATAAAAAGTCTTCCTGCAGGCTGATCACTGTGATGGGATGATGAAAAACTGTGGTAATGGACAGAAAAAAGAGCATGAGTTTAATGTTGTATACTGTCATTCCTCTCTTTGTTTTCAAGATTATTTATAAGAAAGCACTATTTATTTGCATTCCATACTCTCAAAAGTATGGCTCACGTTAAGACAATCTTTCATTAGACAAACAGTGAAAACTATCTAGGATGGTATTAAAGATACTCAGCAGCTGATTTGCTACCTGACAAAATTTAGCACAATGTCCTTGCTGCTTTTGGGCAATTGTAGATTTGATTATGTATTTGATCTGTGCAAGTCAATGTGAAACTGTTCCAGTGAGTGACATTGCATTCAGCTTGCAGGTTTTTCAGAAAAAAAGAGAGAATTTGGAGATGAGATGAATTTTGGGTAGAGGCTCTTGAAGAAATGTGCATCTCTGTAATGATGTAAATGAAGAGAAAGCTAGGATTTAAAAACACCAAAGATGTAAATATTGCAAATATGTTTGCAGATTAATATCTAGGAAGAAGGTAAGTGAAGAGAAGGATTTTTGAGGCAGTTCAGGGCTCCACTGATAACAGATTAGAAAAGCCCTTTTACCCTACTCTGTTCTGAAATGGTGCCAAGCAGCACCCCTCTTGCTGACTGTACTGTCTAAGGCTCTGAGCAGGCTTGTGACTGTTAGAGACATAGCCAGCAGTGCAGCCTTGGAATGGTTGTTTCCTGTGTCTGGAGTTCTATAGAGTTTGCTGCCTTCAGCAATATGGATGATTGTACACCTGAGAGTCTCACATTGTAGTAACCCAAGACCTAACACAAAAGCCCCCACAGCGCCATACCATGCTCTCTTTCCCTCATCTCTTCTTTAATAAGCAGCATGGATCAGTAGGATCAGCATTACAGGTCTGTAACCCAATTCAGCTATCTCAAGATGTTCTTTGACACTAGAGTTCAAATCTGTGGGTTTGAGGGACTGTCTAAACAGGACAATGGATTGACTTCTATCTGTAACAAAATATATTCCTTGGTAATTGAGAGGGGTGTTCACTGAAATCAGCACAGACAGATCTCACAGATCTCTTTGGAACTGTATCCTAAACTAGCCCCACATTGTTTGAGTCAGGAAAAGCTTGGGAACTTCTCCTGCTCCTCTGGGTGTTTGTTTTACCCTCAGAGCTCCTCAAAAAAGGCTTGGCCTGCGAACCAAGCTCGTGGGAGCATTTGCCCTCACTTCTGGATGAGCTGAGAACACCAAAGAAATGAGGAGATGGTTGTTTAGTGTACCACAGAATGTGTAGTTGTAGTTTTTTTTTTGCTATATATATTATATAGAGCCAACATGGAGATTTTAGGGTGTTGGCTGCTTCTTCATCATCTTCTTCTCCTTCTCTTCCTTTTTCTCTCTGACATGAGTTCCTGTGACTTGTTAATTGGTAGATAGAATTCAGTGTAGAGGACACATATCAATAAGGTTGATATTCACTGGTTTTGGGAACAAAATAAGATACGTAAAGTTTTCTAACTGGTTGATAATAAATATAAAAGCTACCTGCTTCTGGTAGCCATTGCCATTCTGTCCTCGTGTTCCTGGAGGTCACAGCACAGTCCGTGCCTCTGAAACTCTGATAAGAACCAGAAATAAACAAGCTTTGAAACAGCAGAAAGAAGCCTCATCGCATCTTTTCGGGACATGGGACACTGAAACAAGGAACACAGCCGGGCCAGATGTCAGGGTCCAAGGAAGAACACCTCCCCCCTGACACACATAAGCCTCGCCTGAGGTGATTGAAGGGTAAAGAGCTGGAAAAGGATGGTGACTCAGGAGAGACTCAACCTTTTCAGGTTTGAGAGGGAGGAAGGAAGGTGAATGAGGAAAGTAAAGGACTTTTGTCCTAGAGAAGAGGATTTGTTCCCTGCACTAGCTGGGGATGCCCTTCCTATGTACCAGAAACTGCTGCTTTCTAGGGACTTTCAGACTCAGATGCAGCCAAGGAGCCAAAACCTAAGGATAAATAGGATGTTTTTTTGCTCCTGACCAAAACATCCCTCATGCTGTTTTGCTGCAATGTGCTGATAGGCAATGGTATGAGTTGGTGAAACCTCATAAGCAACATGGCAAATTGTGAGTGGTGCAGGCACTGTGAAAACAGGATGTTTGAGAAGGGTGTTGCAGGACAACCAGACCAATCACTAGGATGGTCATTGGAAGAGATCTAAAAGATCAGCATGGATGTGCCATGGGAGAAGGGAAAAGATGATTTCAATAGCCCAGCAGAAGCGAGACTGCACAGCCCCATGCCTGCTGGTCTCAAAGAAGCAAGGCTGAATGTGTGTTCCCAGTAGACATGCACACAAACACATTTATAAAACACACATATGTGTGCACATGGCTGGCCATGCAGATCCAGAAACTCAGCATGTACAAAAACAGTACAAGTGGCCCTGTTACCCTCTCCAGCTGATCAGAACAGTCCATCAATGTCGAATATAAAAAAATATGTACAGTATGGACGTAAAAGGCCTCCAGTAGCTGGCCTTAGGCAGTCAGTCTATCTGGTTGCTGGCCCTGGATCCTTGGATCCTCGAATACTCAGTTTTGCCAGTTACTGGCACCAAGACATACAAAGCCCCTCCAAGGCTGCAGCCTCACCCCATTTGTACAAGGGCATAAGTTTTAAAGATTTGTTAATTAATATTTTTATATATGCAATAAGACGTTCATGCACAGATTTCCATGAATTCCAAAATTTCCAACTTTTACATAAATCTTGATTATTTGTATAAACAGATTTGTCCCAACATTCTTGTGCCTGATTACAGGGAACCAAAAGATGTAGGCTGGGATGTGAAATGGTGTTAACAGTTCAGAGATATATGCATGTATTTGTCTCCAAGGGAAAAACCCCACCCGTCTTAAAATTAAAACAGGCTAAGGCAGAGAAGAATTGCATCTCTTATGAAAGACAAAAAATAATAAAGCTTTTATTCTGTTGATATATCTTATTTATTTAGATGGCATATGTCTTAATATGATCTGTGTTTCTGCTAGAAAAAGATAATCTTGGCTTTTTTTCTTACATTTTATTAAAAAAGAAGTATGATTTCACATGATAAACTTTTGTCATTTCAACACAGGCAGTGAATAGTTTCTGGATGAGATTGTCATCAAACATAAAGAAGGAGAGGATGCTCAGGAGGTTGTATTTCCTTGTAATAGGTATATCATTCATGAAGAAAAAGAATGTATTACCTGCCAGCAACATAATGAAAATATTTTAGAGCAGGTACGATGTTTGAGCAATCCCCCAGAGTTTTTCAACATACAGATGATGCAAAATTTTACAATTGAAGATAAGGAAAAAATTCCTGTTGGCATGGGAGGGAGTCATAGGCTAATGCAGAGAAGCCCCAAACGAAGCACTGCATAAAAGGAAAGGTATGGCCCCGGCTTGGCAGTGGATTTTTGAGAAATTTCAGAGAAAGGCTGAAGAAAGCAATTTATTTTTTAACTTGTCTTCAATTGTAATAGCTAACTCCATTTCTAAAGGGAACTTTCTGTAGCTTCCCAGGAGAAAAGAATGTAAATATAAGAAATGTTTATGGTAAGGTGTTTGCCTTGACCAATGGAAGGTCTCCTCTCCTTTCTTGTTGTGCATTCCTTTCTGATGCTGGACACAGACACAGAGAGACGATCCCTCCAGCTGAACCTAGCTGGAAGAAGCTCTCTCTCTCTCAATCTTCTTTTTTAATAATATCTATCTATCTATCTATCTATCTATAAATAAAAGCCTTCTGATCTTCAATCCATGAACTCTTGAGTCTTTATGGAAGGGGCCCTGGAGCACAGGGCATCATCGTTCGCCCAGAAAGGTGCATTGATCTTTCTTTTTTTAAATCTAAATTATACAGAGTCCATGTGAAATTAAATAAGCTTTCTGTTCTCAGTGTTTTAAGAAGTGTTGTGTACAAAGATCTGAAATGACGTAGTTACCATCATGAAAACATGGTGGGATGACTTGCACGGCTGCAGTGTTGCCATGGATGCCTATAAACTCTTCAGCAAGGAGAGGCAAGAAAGGAGAGGAGATGAGGTAGCCCTGTATGTTAAGGTGCTTTTTGATTGTCCAGAGCTTGATGATGGGGATGATAGAGTTGGGTGTTTATGGGTAAAAATCAGGGGGAAGGCCAGCAAGGCTGGTGTGGTGGTGTAAGGGTCTAGGTCTGGTGCAGACCAGCCAGACAGGGGGAAGAGGCAGATGAAATGTACTATGAGCAGCTGGAAGATCACCACTCGTTGTTCTCATGAGGGAGTGCAAATACAATCCAGCAGAGAAGGAATTTAGAAGGTTCCTGGAGGTGGTGGAAGAGAACCACCTGGCACAGCTAGTGAGGTAGCCAAGTAGGGAAGATATCCACTGGATGAAGGAAAGGCTGAACCACCTAATACTTTTTTTCCCTCAGTCTTTAACAGTAATACCAGCCCCCTGAGCTAGAAGAAAGGGGTGGGAACCAGAATAAATTCCCCACAATCCAAGGGGAAATAGACAGCAACCTGCTGCAGCACTTAGACATATGCAAGTAAATCTATTGGGCTGGATGTGATCCAGGCAAGGGTGCAGAGGGAGATGCACTTGGGTCACAACAGCCTCATGCAGTGCGACAGACTTGGGGCAGAGTGGCTGGAAATCTGCCTGGTGGAAAAGGATCTGGGAGTGCTGGTCAACAACTGGCTGGACATGAGCTAGCCTGTGCCCAGGTGGCCAAGAAGGCCAATGGCATCCTGGCCTTTATCAGCAATAGTGTGGCCAGCCTGACCAAGGCAGGGATTGTCCCCCTGTACATGGCACTGGTGAGACCACACCTCAAATCCTGTGTCCAGTTTTTGTCAAAATTTACTTTCTACTTTTAGAAACTCCTAGTGATGTTTTGTTTCTTAGGATGGACTGTCTCAAAATCAAGCTATTTATTGCAATAAGAGTTGAAATACAGTGGAGTTTAGACTTCATGCATAAGAGATTTATTCATAGAGTTTTGTTAGATGCAGGAAATGAAATGTGCTATGGGTCCTTGGGTTTGAACAAATACAACATCTACATGGAGTCAATAGAACAGAAGCTGATAGTGAGCACGAATTTATTTATTTTTAAATAAGTGAGGTTGTTGAAGATTGGGAAATATTATGTGAGCAAGGGGGTTCAGCTGAAGGAGTATGAATATGTGTTTGCAGTGAAATGATATTGCAGAAAACCTCCTTAAATTCATCAGTACAAAAGTAAAATAAGGACAGAAGTTCAGCTTGTTGCTCCAGATCTGCAAAAGTTTTAGAAACTTACAGACCTGCAGGTTTTATATATAATTTAAAGTACAATGACTATAACTAACCACCACAGGTTATATAACTCTCTTACACATACAGCTGAGTCTCTGAACCAGTAAATAATTAGTATTTCATGTAATCTACTCCATATAGTACTACAGTACTTCATACACCTACCATGAAAATTCTTCTTTGCCTGGAGCAAATTGAACCAAATTCTTCTTATACAAGTAAGGCCAACTGTGATGAAAGTATAAAAGAAAATTTGATCTTGGAAGTAGTTTCAAGATGTAATTTGATAAAAGAAATATAAAAAATACTATTGGAGAAAAAAGGTAATGATCAGATGATGTATACTATACTAATAGTTTTTATTAATCTTATTTTTGTTTTTGCAATGGAAGATGGTTAGATGAATATCAAGATGATGGGGAAACTGAGAGGGAGCTAATTGCCAATAGTAAGTATTTTGCTAAAGAATATTTGTTATAACACTACTGTATATACTTAATGCCTAGTTATTACTGAAGAACCCTTCCAGATAAAATCATAATTTAATAAAAAGGGATAATAAAGCTAACTCACAATTATTTTTCCTGTTCATGTTTAGACCATGGAATTTCAATGAAGGAATTCCTTAAAGGTAAGAGTTGTTTTCCAACCATTGTTTTCTATACCACAGTTTTTCCTGTTTGAATTTAAATCAGTATTGTGAGAAATATGTGAGCGAGTGACCTCATTTGTATATGTGTTGTGTTGTATATCAGCTGCAAGAGCAAATGACAAATTGGTTGGCAATAGTCTACAGAAAGGACTAGACCTTTACAAGCAATGGAGAAAAACAGAAACCATTTCTTGTTTTCTTCCTATTTCTTCTATTCTGTCCTGAAATCAACCAGGAATTCCTCTGAGAAGAGATTCAAGTGTTGTTTTGTTTACCCCAATGTCACTGTCATTTAATACTTGGGGACAGGTCCCTTAGCAAACATCAGCAAGTTGAAAAATGTGTTGTGAAGTGTCAGTGGAAACATTTTCAGGTCAAAATTCCAAAGTAGCCAGAAATAATGCAAGCTTAAACTCCAAATCCTCCAGTGAAGCTAAATGTAATATATGCATTCAGTTGGCTAAATCTACTTGAATTAATAAAAATACATTATTAAAAAACTCCTCACTCAGCTTTCTGTTTTTATATCTACAAAGACAGTCTCATCCCTGTAATGCACTAGTTCCTTCCAAGTGTTTAAAATTTGAGATAATGTCTCCATGCTTCTTCCTAACCAGAAAGGAGAAACAGACTGACACAAGTATTTTTTATGAACATTTAACTGTAAATGGCTATTCTGTGTAACTGTGTCTGGGAATTTTATGGGAAAAACTAAGCTAAAAAAGTAGTGTTTACATTTGTCTCTTAAAACAGTTACTTGCTCTCTGTAGGATGAGTCTTAGTCTCTCAATCTAATTTCAGTTTCAGTGAAAATTGAATCATTTGCATTCAATCAAACAGTTTAGCCAACAGCTTTACTATTCCACAAAATCATAACTTTGACAAGAGGCAACTGATGAACTCAGGTAAGTAAAGACTTTCTCACACAGAAAGTTGATTTTCACGAGTGACTTGGAATTGGATTCTGCGTTCTGCTAAGTGCACAGTTTTGAGAGGCAGCCATAATGTCTGTTTCACCTTATGTTCAGAAAATAGACTATATTTTACTACCAATTCAAAATTTCTTCCAGCAGAGCTTCATTCTTCATTATATTATAGTGAACAGGCACAGATGCACAGGCTGTTCTGTGCCTGTGAGCATCAAGAGCGATCAGACTCAATAATATATTGATTATGAGGAAGAAGGAGTGGCTTATTCTTAACCAGCTTTTGAACCACCACACTGTCAAGATGTCCACGAGGACCCAGAGACCACTGAGATCAGAGCCTCTAAAAAAAGACATTATAAAAGAGAAGATAATTTTTGGGAAGTTATCTGCCAGTTAGCTATATGACAGCTTAGCTTGAGCTGCTCTTCATCCATCTTTGTTTTACCTATGGGGTGATTGCAGTGAGGAACTGAGACAGGTTGAGATTGGACTTTCATGTCTTATGTGAAAAAGATGATGATCGGGACTAGTTTTTCACAGTTTAATTTGTATTGTCATATTAGTGATCTCATAGACCTTGCATGACTGAGCTTTATAGGAGGGTAACAATCACAAGAGGTTTGGAAGGGTATCCTGTAGTCAGCTCTGTGTCATTCTTTAATGACACAGTACCAATGTCAGAGCTGGTAAGAGAACATTCCAGAGATGCAGGGTCCTAGGAGAAAATAAAATTCCCTTAGATTCTCCCAGCACCTGTAGAAGTGAAGATTTTTACATGGTAAAATAGTGACAAGCAGTCCACTTCAGAGTGGAGGTGAAAACTTTTCATGTAACATATGTTTACTGAATAAGAGGGAAGTGGAAGTTCTGATGTTAGGGAGCAAATGTTTTAGGCACTCATGTGGTCATACTCTGTATGAGCTGCACTCTTCAAATGGGCTTCAGGGAAAGTCATAAAAAGCTGATTGACACAATTCAGTGTTTGCTGATTTTCAGGATAAGATCAGTGTGCTTAGGTCAGGTGTAAAGCAGCAGTTACAGAACAAAATACTTCATAAATCACGCTGAGGGTGAGAAACCTCATTCACTTTGAATGAGGCTAGTAACCTGTTCAACCACCTAGTCAGAGGAAACTTTAAAAGTCATCATTGCTAGGCAGGTTACTTGAGGGCTCTTGGTCCTTTTTCAGCCAGGCTGGCATTATGCCAGCTTTAATGAAGCATAAATCCCAGATCCTTGTGACTGCTGCTGCTGGCTATGAATTCTGCCAAAATGCAGTCTGCCTATATCAAGTTTCCTCAGTAACCTTTGTACATTTGTACATTACAGAGAGGCTCTGGCAATTCAGACATAGGAATAGATTTATTTGTATGCCTCTGATTCCTCTTTGTATGTTTGATGCAAGATAAATTGAGAAAGTGTATTGCCCTGGTAGAAAAGGCAGGTAGGTGGTCTCAGCTCTCAGATGAAGTTGATTTGAAGGAGAATGGGACTTTACATCACTCTCTAAAAATTTCCTACATGGTAGGGATATTTTACTACTTTTCCTTCTGTTTTCTCAATTTATTTTCCTTTTCTTCCTCAAAATAGATGATGTGTCCTAATAGCACATAGGAAAGAATTTTCTCTCAAGGCAAGGAGACAAGACACATTATGTTCCAATGATACCCTCACTGCAGTCAGCTAAAAGGAGTTGGGTTCCTGTAATGTGATTCCTGTAGTGTGTCCTGAGGTTTTGTGGGTTTTTGTGGGTGGTAAATAAAGTATTTATTTATAAATAACAGTGACAGAGTTCGGTTAATAGATATTTCTAGGTTGGCTCTTCTTGTGTTGTGCAAGGTTTTTGGTACTAAGGCATACAGAAAGCTCATATGAAAAAAGAAAATATTCAGTAAATTCTGCTGTGACTAATTTGGTTTTGGAATTATTCCCTCCCTTGCAAGTACTTGATAATGGACTGAGAATAATCACAGAATTCCCAGATTTTAAATGGAATGGACCTGCTTCTGAAAAGCAACAACACTGTGTTTCCATTGCCAGATGGAGGCGGAAATCCCTAAGAAAAGAATTAAGCAGACTGACTGCTCTGCCTCAAGGCAACACAAATTTCTACTATCTCCAGGAAACAACCAACCTACTCCTACATCTTGCAAAGTGTGAATGACATTCTAGGTCTTAAGACCAAAAAACACCAGAGTGAAAAAAACCCTCAAACAATGTATTGTAAAAAAAATTTTGGCAATCCTTTAAAAATACATAAAATTCTCACAATAAATAAAAAGATAAAATAAGCCTTCTTTTTTCAGATTTCTGAATAATATTATGAAATATTGCCTTCAGGTTTTGCCATGCCCAGATTTCTATGTAGAGAAGTCATTGCAGGTTTGATTTTCACAGTTTTACTGAAGGAACTTTCAGGTTCCAGACTAGCGGTTAAAAGAATTTCTGGCAGGAAATTGTTATGACTGATCCCATTTAATTTCTGAAAGTCAAGAAATTATCCCAAATTCTAACATATCTCTGGATAAACCTCTGTAGTGTGAATCAGATTGTGAGTTATATCGTTATAGAAAAGAGAGTATTCTGAGGCTTTTTTTCCTCAGAATTCTGTTTTTTCCCCTACTATTTATTTTAGTGATTCCCACATTGATGTCTCAAAATAAATGGCTATAGCTTTACACATAAGCTATAAAAGTACAATAACACACTAACACACTAATCACTCTGAAAGGATGTTAACACAGTTCAGTGATATCGGGGAAAAAGTCTCTTTTTTAATGCGACCACACATATGAAACACAGCCCAGCTATCTCATTTCCACAACTTGACTCCTGAAGAGATATAAGAATCACTGAACACAGTAAATACTTGGCATCAGTCTTCTGTCTCATGTAGCCATCATCACCAAGTAGATGTCTAAGTGAATAGAATATTAGACAAAGGATTTTTTGATTCTTCTGGCATGAGCAGGTTAAACGAATTTGTTGAACTGAGAGAAAATGCAGTCAGTCTGTGTTAGCTCACTTACCAAACTGTAGAAGCATTAAAAGCAGGAGAATAAAGAACCACAGTCACTAAGAGGGCTTAAATCTGTAACCATTGATTTCTTCCCTGGAAAACTCCCAACTGGTGTCTTAGCCTTTCTACTGAAAAAATAACTAAAAACACAATAATGGATGTTAATTAAAATAAACCACCTTGCCTGAAATACCTTCTCTGAATGTCCTGCCTCTCTGAGGAGGGAACAGGCAGTTACACATCTGTGCTTTCTCTTAACTTAGGGCTTGCTCTCTACTGGAGCAGAGGGATACTACAAAGAGAGAAAAAAAAGATCCACTTGGAAAATACAGAACTGCAAAATTATCTTAATTTCCTCTCTGCTGTGTTCCTGGGACAGCCTTCGAAATGGGGCATGGTTGGACAGGAGAAGAGATTCAGGACTATGTTAGGAGCCTTTGTAAAAATTTGAAGCTTCTCACTCCTTGGAGTGCTCAGGAACAGCAAAAGCTCAAGCAATGCTTGGCTTCCCCAAGTGTGACACCCTGAAGAGTACCACATGCCAACCTGGCACAAGGAGATAAAATTCAAAGCTGGCACATATACCAAACAGCAAAAGTTCCTCATTAGGAAAAGTGTGGATCTTCCACATACTACATCTGACTCATTGCTGGAAATGACCTTAAAAAAGAGTTCAGATGGAAGGATCCTTTCAGCTAGTGCGTTACTCAGAAGACTAGCTGTGAGACGAGTATTTGCCTGCTGTTTTCTAGCTGAGCCCAGAAGAGTCAGGGAACAGTCAGATGTAATGCAGAAAGAGGTTATATAACAAGGGGAAAACAGGATTAGCTAAAAAACCCACATGAAAAAAGAGGAAAATTATAAATCAAGGTTTTCATCTAGTCTCCATCTTTAAGTAGGCAGAGGAAAACAAAAGGTAGGAAAAAAGAACACAGTTCTGTAAGAAAAAGTCACATCCAATTTATTTCTGAATTAAATGATTCTAAAATTTATTTCATTGTATTATAGGCTTACACACAATCACAAAATAGTTCTCTTTTATATCAATCCCATTACCAAATTATTGTATTATCACAGTATTGATAAAAAAGTCTAAACAAAAGCTTTTAATTTGCTTCCACTGCTAAGTTCCTTTTGCCGTGCAGGATCAAGTGTCTTTTCAACCAATAATTCCTTTGAATTCAGGGGATGATTTACCTTCAAGCACTTAAGTATCTTCCTAACCTATACTGTCCATCTAAGTCACTGTATTTTTCCCACACCTGGAACAGCTTCCTGGTTGCACACTGGACTTCTAACACTGTTATGAGTACAGGTGACTTATCAAAAACCAGCCTCTAAAACGCCCTCATGAGCTGAGGTCAGTGCAAACATATCTTCAAAATTTTCTGAATTTTGAATTCAACCCTAATGAGTGATCTGTTCTGACAAATGAGCAGACTGGACATGACAAATTAATTAGCAAAATCTGAGAAAAAGAAGTTCATTGTTTAACTAGTTGTGTTTTAACCAAAGAGTCTTACAAATGGATCATATACAAGTCTTTCAAAATGTTGGTTTTCTTTTCATGTTTCATAACAACATTCTAAGAAGTGAAATTTATTAAAATAATTACTGTAATTAAAGTAACTATTTTGTTACAAAGAGAGCAAAAAACACCCCTAGGCAGAGTGTCTTTTTTCTTCTTCTTTGGTGTTAATTTCTATTTTTCACACCCACTTCAACAGTTGTCTTGTGTTTATCAAGCCTAAGATACACTTATCTTCAAGAGATTTTTAAATTATTAATTATTTATTTATATTAAATGGGATGTAAACTCACGGTAATCTATAATTCTTTGCTGTGATAGTAACTAACTCATCCATTTCTCTATCATTTATACTAAAACTGTTTAATTGATGCATTGATGCTAAAAATGTTTTTTCCTGTTTTAGCACAACAGTGGAGAGTGCAGGTTAAAACAGATGGATATTCCCCAGAGCCACAGGAGTGTAAAAGGACCCTTGTGATTTATGGCCCAAAGGGCAAAAGTGATGAGCTTCTGCTTTCTCCACAAACCCCAGGATATGTGTGCTTTCTCTGCAGAGCAACTGATGAATTCATTGTAAGTCAGAAATATACAGTACTGTGCAGAACTTATCATGACATTGCCCTCTAAGATATATATATATAGAGAGAGAGAGAGATAGATACACATATAGATATAGATATATGGATATATATATGTGTGTGTGTGTGCATAACTAGCACACATAGTTTGTATACATAACTAGCATTATATATAGGCAGTTGATTTGTCTGGTAAAAAATGATGTGATTATTTACAAAGACAGAATGACGTAAGTGTAGGTCTTGGGTCATCTCCTACTGCTAGTCCTGTTCAACTATGGCCAGCTCCATGGTCCCTTTTGTGTAATTTATTGCATTTACCAGCTCGTCTTGCATTTTTTCTAATTCCCTAAAGATTCCTGAGTTGAAGTTCATACAAAAGGCAATATACAATTATTTGTGAATGCAGAGGATGAAGGATTGGGCAGCATTCCCAGGGGACATAAGTGGGCTTTTCTTTCCTTCATTTTCATCTTTGTAAAGTAGTATCCACTCTCCCCAGGATAGTTCTGCCTCTCGGGCCAGCAGGCAGAGGATTTTTCTGGATAATCACAAATCACTGGAGAATGCATTCATGCATATCAAAGTGTGGTGAACTCTGAAGCAATAGCTTATGTATGGGCAGTATTAAAATCACAGCCCTAACTGCCCAAACACCTGGTGCACGTGCTGCTGCTCTGAGTGTATTCATCTGAGGCATCTTTTAAATCTTCAGATTCTGTCCTGGGTTTCTAGGCTAAGTCATTGCAAATCCTGTTGATTGGCATGAAGTGCAGCTTCAAGTCAGCAAGAAGAGAGAAATAGCTTGCAATTCAAGGCAGTTTTATATAGCTCAGAAAGACTTTTCAATGGCTGCAATAAACATTCTGGAAACAATGGCAAAACTACATTTAGAAAATTATGTCAAAGCTTCATTGTAATGACCTGATCCAGGCTGAATTTTTAGTTTAAATAACAAGCAAAAGCAATTTAGGAACTTTATGGGAAGTAAATTAAAAAATAAATGGCATTTCTTAAAGACAAGGAAGCAGCTTCTTATCAGAAAACACACACGAAACACACTGAGCAACAAAATGAGCTTCCTATCCTATGCCATGAACATAAACTGAAGAGGTCAGTAGAGGCAGAATCTGTCTATGGAGAAATGACACCGTCTGACTGAATTTTGGCAAACATCATTGCATAAAGCAGACCTTTACTACATCCAACGTGTTGGTAATTTCCCAAATGACACATATTTCTTGTTAAACCTGCCTAATTTCAATGATTGGGTGTCACACTAGGGGAAATTAGTATTTCTGTGTGTCAGTTGTGGTTGTCCCTCATCGTCTACCACCCTTGGTACACAGCACATTATCCATTGTACCCCTCCACCCCTGCAGCTTTCTGAATGCTTGTTCATACTTTGGATAGACTTTAGGTTAGTGCCTATATTTTCCCCACACCTACTTGTGTCTTTGTTTTTATTGGTTTGTATGAAGAAGTTAGTACTATTTCAGCATTATTTACTGTGCATGATTTTATCTCTTTGCTACATTGCTTACAGTGCAGCTTACAGAATAGCAGCTCTGATACCAAGGGGCATTTGGGGATTCACAGGTATCTCCATAAACACCCTCATACGTCTTTAGGGGCTGGAGCTAATAAACCCAGTTTCTTTTTGCTTTCCCTCTCTTTGTTCTTACTAAGCCTGTGCAGAAGAATGCAGAAGCTTTGCTTATGTTCTCTCACTGTAGCAGCAGGCTGAAGGCATGAATGTGATATCACAAGGAGGACATGCTGTGAATTCAGCTTTCCGACAAGCTGGAATAAATGAACTTTTAACCTCCCCTCAAGATCCTGGTCCTGGACAAACATCCTTAATAACATAGTGCAGTAAAAAGAACAACAGGTTATGTGCTATAAGCAACTCATATAGTTTTGAAACCATAAGCTTAATTTTGATCTCAGAGATACCTTTATTGCACACTGAGGACAGAAAGACATGCAAATCCCTGATTTTCCAGGTGTTCTCACACAAGTATATGCGCAGATATGATTATTCGGATATGATTATTCAAATATCCAGAATGATTATTCGAATCAAAATATGTCCAACTAACTCCTATGAAAGAACAAGTGTAGTTTAATTTCACATAGCAAGCATAAAGAATAAATTAAAAGAGAGAAAATAGCAGCATTCTTTTAGGTACAGTTGGGTTTCAGTAGTCTCAGGAATGTGTAGTATGGTAGTTAAGCTGCTTAAATAAGTATGAATTTAAATAGAACACCTGAATTTTGAAAAATAAATTGAAAATTAGGTGAATGTCAATATTATGAAATCTGACAGGAGTTGTAGCGTTGAAGGCAGCATGGCAAGAAACTAGTGAGGAGATGGAAATTTTTTCTCTTGGTAGTCTGGTGATGATTGGAGTCAATCATTGGTCTCAGATGGAATTAATAGATTTGTAAAGTACATAGATCTTTCTCACAGTCATCTTTGTTTCTTGGTTGCTAGCAGAGTAAGCTTTTCAGAGTATGCCTTTGGAAAGTTCTAGTGTATTGTGCACATTCTATTCTCCAGAGAATCATAAAATACATGGGACAGAGTGTGAGATTAGGATCCCCAAAAATATTGTCCAAAACACTAGCACAGGGAGTACAAAAGGAGTGGTAATCCTCTTCAAGGAGGACTGTTTATAGATACTCAACAAATACTGAACGTATTTTGTGTTAAGGACTGCTAAGGTGACAGAAAGTTTCAATTCACATAATATCATAATCAATGTGTTTTCTACAGTATGAGATAATGCTCCAAACAACAAGCAGAAGCATTTCTGGAGTATATGACAGATGGCTGTCCAACTGAATTTTAGGATGCTTTGACCAAACCCTATTAACTAGAATAATTTATGGGCATTGGGGGGTGGGGAGGGGTGGGTGGTGGTGTGTGTGATTTGTTTGGAGATTTTTTTGTTTAATAGTGAAAAGAATGAAAAAATAGTTAAATTTAAATATGCACCCAAAAAGTAAAATTTACAAAGCTTTAACTACCTTAGTCGTGATGTCTTTGAGAAACCCTATGTGAATCAAAAAGGAAAAGATTTAAAATGTTATGAAATTCTCTAGTCATCTTTATCAGTTACCTGTCTCTGAGATCTTCAGAAGCCCAGTGGCTCTTCCTGATTTTAAGAGCCATGCTCATTCAGTCATGGAAAACATATTGTGCTGTTTAGTATATGAAAAATCATGCCAACTCTGCTAAGATTTCAAGTACTGAATATTACATAAAACTATTCAGAATAAATAACTGTGAAAAAAATAATTAGGAAATTATAATAATGAATGAGGTAAAGTATCCCCTTGGAAACATTCAACAAATTTAAAACCAGGATATTCACTGGATATATATTTTGTGATGGATTATATGTCTCTGCTTCAAAGTTCATGTTGCTTCAATTAATATACATTGATGGAGGGAAAAGACAACTTTGAGATCAAAGATAGAATATCATATTACAAAGGAAAACTGCAAAAAAAATTGCTCAGAAAAGGATTACAAGAATGATGTAATGGCAGCACTGGGTACAATGATGGATCTGAACAAGAAAGGCTAATGCTGGCAAGAACTCTGAGGGGAAAAACAAATCCATGAAAAAGGGCATCTAATACACTCAATTGAAAATAGTAGGTGTTTAATTCCATGGATCATAAACAGTATGATTATTAGTACTTGCTGGTTCAAAGGCAGTCAGGGAATTAATTGAAACTGTGATTCTAGAAACAAAATGGACAACTGTGATTTCTAAATAGTCTGTCCTGTATTCTGGAATTATTTTCCTGTAAATCTCCTCTGTGCATTTCCTACAAGGATTATAGTACATGTATTTATGACAACTTAGAATACTAGAGAATTGCTAATTTGGGTAGCAGAAGACAAAGTAAAATGTGAATTACAGCTTGCCCTGTCACATAAAAATAATGAAGTTCTGTACTTTTGCAACTCCCAAACAGAGAGCTTTATAGAATAAGTTATTCACAGCCTTTAGAGTAGCTGTGTGATACAGCCGTGGGGTCCATGTTTGAGAAAGAAAATTTGCAGGCAACAATTTTAAAAGTAAGTAGTCTGGTTCTGAAAGAGAAGAAGCAATGCATTTTTTGCCTGTGAAAGAACCATAGTTTAGATGGGTGAAGAACCTATGCACTCTCCTCTCAATGAACCCAAATAATTCCCGTTAAGTTTAATCAGGTGGAATGCATATTTTGCGAGGAATTAATCCACTTAGTCCACCACAGCTAATGATACATAGCTAATGATATCCTTTGCAACACACACAGCATGAATGAAAAATCTAGATATGAAATTCTGCCCACGTATTTCCCTTTTCACAGTGCAGGAGTGGAGACCAAGTCAGGGAGAGCTTTGAGCTCCGTAAGCACCATGGCAGGGAGACAGGCAGGGCAGGCTAGGCTTAGCGAGAGGGCAGGTCTGGTGCCCTCTTCTTTGGTGTAAAACTTCTGCTGTGTGGCTTTTATGAGTGCTGTGGAGGTACAGTTCAGGAGCTGAGTGGTTCTGTGCAGCCCAGGGCTGTTGTACAGGCAAAGGAAAGGAGTTCTTCCCTGGTACTTAAACAATGCCCTGAATCTTGAATTTGTGTAGAAGTGGCATGGCAACCACTTAA
This sequence comes from Vireo altiloquus, assembly GCA_013396875.1. Classification (NCBI taxonomy): domain Eukaryota; kingdom Metazoa; phylum Chordata; class Aves; order Passeriformes; family Vireonidae; genus Vireo; species Vireo altiloquus. The sequence goes on from VZRF01007452.1 coordinate 109,521, forward strand.
AATACTTACCTTAAGAAATTCAGACTGAAAGGGATCTTTTAATCCATCAAGTGCAATTCCTTTCTACCAAAGGCCTCTTTTCTTAAATTCTGCATCATAAACCTTCATAAAGTTCCTGTAAAATGATTTGGGCAGGTTTTTTTATTTTCAATTAATTATTACTCTTCATTCTCTGGTATTTTAGTATTTCTTATTTGCATAACAGTTATTAGTAATGGTGGCCAGGTCTCCCAAAATGACAAAAGCACATTTTTTTAATATAATACTTCTCTACTAAGAATAAGGTAGCTGATACTTTCCTACATGCCTGTGTTCACTGTGCAGATGCACATGAACTAGCTTTTACCAGTGAAGGGCTGCCACATTCAAAACTCTGCTGAGAAGCAGAATAAATGAATCTGTTAGGAGGTCTGTGCTCTGTCTTAAGAGCCAATCTGCAGGTGGTGCTGCCAGAGCCAGGTCATGACTGTGTACGGCTAATTTGAGTGTCTTATTGTGATGCTATAGAGTGCACAAAAGATTTATTCCCTGGAAAGCCACCAAATCTTATGTTGTGACTGGTATGGGGAAAAAAATAAAAGCAAAAATATGGGAGAAGAACAGAGCCACTGGCAACATTTTCTGTATTAACTATTTTTGATACTTTACAAAAAGAATTTTTGCATTTAAAAATTACTAGTTTTCAGTTGTTTCACTCAAAAATCACTTCCCATCCTGTCTTTCTTGTACTTGCCCAGTGAATGGCTGCCCCATTACTTCCTGCTGTTCAGAAGGCTTATCATGCAGTGGTTAAAGTCATGCAGATCATTATTCACAATCAGCAACCAGTTATTGAATTTCCCACACATAGTATTGGAACAGGGCTGTGTTGTCCAACAGAGTTATTTCTGTAACATCAATGATTTAGTTTTATTCAGAAATATCACTTTCCTTTAACAGAAAGGAAATTGGTTATAGAAAGAAGAATTGGTTGTAAAGCAGTTTTGTGTTCTAGACCAAACCATTTAGCAAATGAGAATTTAGTTAAAACTTCTTCACCAGTGGAGCTGTCAAGCATTGGGACAGGCTGTCCAGAGTTGAGTAACCATCCCTGGAGGTATTCACAAACATGTTTATGTGGCATTCAGAGACATGGTTTAGTGACGGACTTGGCAGTGCTGTGTTTATGGTTGGACTTGATGATCTTAAAGGTCTTTTCCAACCTAAACAATTCTGTGATTCCAATCGCATAGTAATCATATTTAAATTTAAATACCTCACTTGGATGCTGATATTAGAATCTTTAATTGTAAGTTAATGCTCTCTTTATCCAGTAGACTCACGACTTTCCGTGTTACTTCTTGTTACTTCTTCTGTCTAAAGAGCCTAAATGCACAGATCTTACTACTTTTAACCTTGACTCACTCTAAAGGTAGGGTATCATGCTTACAATACTTATAAGGGAGACAATCTCACCCATGATTATACCATGAAAAAAAAAAAAAAGGATTGATTCTATCATCACACTTATCCCAGCCTCAAACTCAACTTTTTCATTATTTACCGTTAAGTTTAGGAATTCTACACTGGGGATTGGGGAAAATCTCTGTAAGTGAACCAGCCTTGAGAGTACACTCTTCCTCATGCTATTCCGTGCAGGTTGAGACTGGAGATCTGGAGGAGATCTGGAAGATGTATACAAGATTCGAGTCAGTTGTGACAATGTGCCAGGTTTAAGGGCTGGCATCTGAAGTCTTTTCACTTAGAAGAGTTGCATACAGAACAAGAACTGAACTTTGAGTGTAACTGCTGTCTCACTCTTAAGAGAGAAAATATGGAGATGTTAAAAGAATTCCCCGCAGTCACTGAGGACCAGAAAACTACCAGGTAAAAGCACCAAGAAGACATAAACACGTAAATTAACTGCTTGAAAATAAATCAATGTCACAGATATGATATAATGCTTTGTCTGGATTTGATATCTTCAGTGGCTCTATTGGCATCTGTCTTCATGTACACACTGCAAAAATGCTGACCACTTAAATTTTAATTTTCCAGTTAAGTTGTGTATTGGATTTTACAGTTGCTAAATCTTCTGCATGATTCTAAGTGAGAAAAACTGAGCAATATAATTTGACTTTTTAAGAAAAAGAACACATTCAATGCCATGGAAATTATTTGTTCTAGAGTTAGTACTGAATTGCTTAGCTTACAATAACTTTACTTGTTAATGTAAGTATCAGAAATAATTTATTGCAAATAAAAGTTTGAATTTTTTTCCTAAGGACTACTTTTTTTGCCATGATGAGTGTTTCAGAATGAACTCAGAGATGCCCTTGGAATGTGAAAACTTACAGAAGTCATGCATTTGTTCAGAAAAGTTAGCATGTGAGACAGAAGTAATTAGAGACATGACTGCTTTGGTAAACTAAAGTTCCCGAAGTTCTGGTCCTGAAGTTAAGGTATTTGTGACCTTAAAGGAAAGTATAGCATTACATTAGTTAAATGTTAACTCACCAGGACTGTACATTAAAAACAACATTTGGGAAATTTTGGTTATTATTTTTGTATAAGCCTGAATATATGTCCAATGTAATGATCTTTCTTAGAAGAAAATCTGATCTGGCTGTAGAAATTCATTCTTACAGGATCAATATAAAGGCAAAGAGTTTATAGCTTCCTTCCTTAAGTTAACAAGTGAATTTTGTAAATTTTTATAGTCATATATCATGTCATGCATCCAGATGCTTTGTTGCATCTATCTGTTATTTAAATTTGCATAACCTTATTCTTTGACCTGTGTTAGTTATTGTCCATTGCAAGGATAATTCAGTTTCTAACAGTCCTTGAACTCAAATAAATTCTTATTTTCCAGATCTTGCACAATAAAACAGAATTGGGCAGAATTTGTCTAGATTTATAAGTTTAAGTTGTCCAAGTCCAATTTCCTTCAAATCTCTAAGAAAGTGGATGGAAAGTCTTCATTGAGCTTGGCAAGAAGAAATCAGATTCATAAAGAGTAACCTGCTTATTTCATTCACTGTATAGCAGATTTTCTCGTAGCTACAGAAATAAAAAAAAAAGCAGTAGTCTTACTGAATACACTGTGTTGCTGGTTTTTTTTTAAGGACACCATTGTACTTAACCAGCTTTAATTGAAATTTTTCTTTTATTTTTGTACAGTGTGTAAGGGTTGGAGTCCAGGAAAGCCGAACAATTTTTCCTGCTCCTCTGGGGATTCATTTTTTCCCTAGAGCTCCCCAAAACAATTTAGCCTTTGACCTAAGTCCATGGGAGAAGCTCCCTTCACATCTAGATGAGCTGAAAGCATCAAAGAAATGAAAAGATTTTTGTTTAGTGTACCACGGAGTGTGCATTTGTAGTTTTAGGTTTTGCTATATATATTATATAGAGACAACATGGAGGAACCAGGGCGTTGGCTCTGGCTTCTTCTTCCTTCTCCTTCTTCTTCCTTCTTCTTCCTTCTTCTTCCTTCTTTGTCTTCATTTCCTGTGATTTATTGATTGGTGGAGAGAACTCAAGGTAAAAGACACATGTTAATATAATTAGCAATTATTAGTACTAAAGACAAAATAGAACATGTAGCCATCAATAATTAGGCGAAAAGCTTTAAAAACCAGCTGCTCCTGAATGCAGCAGCCGTTGTACCTCTGAAACTTCAGCGACAATCCAGGTGCAGGCTGCACTGGAAATTGATAACAAAACTAATAAACAACCCGAGAAACTGAGCAGAATGCTTCAACTCCTTTCTTTATCTGGCATTGGACTTCAATAACAGAAGGAAAACCTCACGGTAAGTTTGTTGTTTCTGTACATATTGGCAACCACTGGGGAGCAGAGACTTTTGCAAATGTTTATATCACTCTCTGTGGCAAAAGAGGGGACACAGATGTGAGGGAACTTCATACCTCTTTAATGAAAGGATCAAAATTTCAAAGAAATAAGGTAATGGCACAATAATGCATTCTTACATTGTTCACGGGTTAGAACTACATGAAATGTCACTTAATGCCTGCTCAGAATGCATCTGGCTAGATAGGCAAGAATTTGGGAACATTCACAGAATTTATCTTCCCAGTAGATATTCCCAGTAGACTAATGACAATGTTAATTATTTCCGGTACAAGAACATACCCAGATGGCAGTAAAGGCTCCACAAGAGCAATACAAAGCAGATCAGTGGGGAGAACCTCTCTGATCATGCTTCTGACTTCTTCTCTTACAAATTTAGGACAGAACAGGTAGTAAAAGATTTAAAAAATCAGTGATTCAAAATAAGTTACAGAAATTTCCATGAGACTTTTGCAGTCTGTGATGTTTCTGAAACCACAATCCCACATGAAACATGAACTCAATATCAGTAATTCCACTTAGAAAAAGAATGCATATGAACCCAGTTTTTCTAGATGACCACTCTAAATAAAATTCTTCTCTTGTGAATTAGGCTTTCTCTCATTGAACAAGGAAGTTTGAAAAAACTGCCAAAGTGTATATTGTCAAGGAGAGACTTAGATTTCTGTGAAGTAATTTTATTTGACAATTACCACAGCACTTGTTAGGGTAAAAGTGGAATCAGTAATGAGCTAAGAGAATTTTAGTGTGTATTTCTCAGAACTATGCCTATGTATAGAAGACAGCACTATATTGTAATTATTTTAATTTATTTTCATACATGGATTTATTTTCTAAAAATCTTAATAAAGGTAATGATTTCTGCTCACAATCTGCTGTTGGGTTCTGACTATTATTAGAAAAAAAGATTTTTTTGTTGTATGAAAGTACTTTCAATATTAGTATCAGAAAATCTACTTCTCCAATATTTTTATTTAAAGATTAATAGGGACAATACATAGGATTTTGGCAACTACTGTGTTTTTTAGGGATCAGTTTGCTAATATCTTGGTTTTTTCGTTGTTTTGGCATCCAGTTTAGTAAGTTTCTATTAGTGAATTGTTTTATTCAAATTATGGTGTTAATTATAATCCTAAACATTGCTGTTCATATTCCAGTTGTTCATAACTTTCAAACCTTTACCATTTACCATGAGGTTCATCTGGCCCTTGGCTAGGCCTTATACAGAACGTCTGGCTTTCTTACAAAGTAAGGCAAAATTTAGTGGGGCATATAATTTCCTTTGCATTTCACATTTTTCCCTGTCTTGTTTTTCTAGTCCCTGTTCTCATCTACTACTGCTTGTGTTTACTTCTCTTATGTCTTTCTATGCCTTCACCATTCTGCTTCCCTTCCCATCTCTCGTCTTTTACTCTTCACTTTCATTTTAACTTCCTCCCTTACTCTTTTCTCTATTTGCTGTTTCCACAATTTTAATTCTGTAGAAAAGCAAAAAATCAGGTTCTCTGACTACTGGAAAAGAATTTGGAAGCTATCTTGGAGTGAACACACTCTTTTTAGATTTCTAATTTTTCTTTAGAACTATGAATATATATTCAGACTTGTATGATAAGTTTTGGAAACCACATATCTGAAAGATAGAAATTTGATAAGAATAAAATCTTATCATAACTGTCTGACTGTCAAAAGGTGGAAGTATATAGATATGTACTTTAATAGGAAATTATTGATGCAGTGTTCCATATTGTCCAGAGATCAAATGAAATTACAATGCATCATTAATGATAAATATAAGATTAAATGTTAGGTATAATCAGTGTGTGCTTTCTTAGATTTAGCAGGGCGTTGCTATGTTAAATTTTACAAAGAAACAGACACAAATTTTAAATTCTCAGATGAATCCAGGCCTATATTTTCCCTGAAGTTCAAGTCAAAATTTTGTTTTATTAAGTATTTCCCTGTTTTGCAGGTGGAATCATTTTTGGTGGAAGCTGTTTCTCTGAGTCATTTGCAAAAAGTGGTCATAGGACATGATGGAGAAGGCTATGGGGCAAGGATGTACCTCAAGATGGCAACAGTCAAGGAATCACAAGATTCAGACAAAGAATGGGACTTTCCATTGTGGAAGTGGCTTGATACTCATCTGGGCTTCTGTGAGACTGTTTATATATATATATATATATATATATTTGACTATAGTTCTTTCAGAACTCTATAATATCTTTCTTTTATTGAACATGTGAATTTTCAGTTTGATCTTAGTGTTATAGCATATCTAAACCTGGATGTGCTGGGCAAAATAACACTTACAGCAGGACCTTTACTCGTTTAGAAGTAGTAAAATATTTCTTCCTTCAGTCCTATGAAAACAATTCAATGCAAAGGAAATGAACTACAGAACTTTGTCCAGAGGGAGTAAGATATAAGGTGTCCTTGATTCAGTTGTGTGGTTTCTCTGAGTTGTAGAAAGTACATTTTTCTGAGTTGCTTCTCTTCATTAAATCATTTTCACTTTGCTGAGAACTGTTAAAACAGAATTAAAATTAACAGTAATTAATGAAAAAGAAACAGAGGAAGATAGTAATATTGATCTTCTGAGGATATGGCAAATAATTTTGTGTGTTTATTATAGGTTACCTGTCAGTCTCACACTATTACAGCACCTATTATATTGCTAGATAACATCTAGTTACAAGCAAAATTCATTAGAATTTTTCATTTTGGATTAGGTGCCTACATGTTACATATGGCTACATGCTCTTAACCGATAAATTGGTAACTTTGGTAACAATTGGTAATCTTTAGTAACACTGATTGCTTTTGGAAGAACTATTACTTAGACCTCTAAAATGACACAATATTCTCTTAGCAGTTACTTCCAAACATGACAAGGAAAATACATTGGCATAAAAAAAAGCTATTGAAACCAAATTTTAAATACAAAAAGAATGTTAGGCTTCTAAATTCTTCTCAAAAAATATTATAAAGATATTGATGTGTTATTCTTAGTGAGCAGTTGCTATAGATACAACATAACCTGTAAAAAGAGCTTTGTTTGTGTACTGAAAAGGCTACAGTCCTGCTAGATTATGCCATTCTCTCATGCTGTCATCTTTCCTTTCTCTTTGATAATTTTCAAAGGTAGAAGGTCGACTCTTAGTCCTAAACTGCCTGAAATCAACAGGTCTCTGAATCAGTCATCAGCTCTCTGGATAACGGATATCATTGGATCTGACTTGAGTGGTGAAGAGGATCCAATAAGCCTTTCTTTTATCTTCTACAGCAAGCTGAGTCACAAAAAGTTGCCACTTCAAGTCAGAGGAGAAGTGATTCAGATCAAAGTACTTCAACCTTTCTCTATTGCAAGAAAAGCCTACGAATCATGTAGCCAATAATCCACTTAATTCTGAGATAAATAGTTTCTTTAAACTAAACTACCAAATTGATTTTTGAGTCCTCTGTGTAATTTGGCAGAGATCATAGTTTTTGTTTGTAGGTAACAAAACATGAACAATGGTTTTTGAATGAGCAAATTCTCCCAGTGTCTCATATTGAGAATGTTTAAGTGAGAGAATTGGTCCCTGGGTGCATATCACAGAGCATGCCACGCAGCAGGTACTGATTTACAGGCTTTGTTGATCTCACAAAAATCAGCAATTTGTAAGCATCCAATATGCCATGGGATACTGTAGAGCTTTTGGGACTGATGATAGAGAAGGAAGAATCATAAATGAGATGAAACGTACACAAGGTTAATTTTTCTCTTTTCTCTCTCATATAATTTATTCATCCCTGCCACCAGTTTCTCTGAACTGCTTTTTGTAGTATGGATTCTCTCTTTCTTTCCCCCTGCTATTAATTGTCTCTTCCTTTTTCCTCTTAGTAAATTGAACTTTATGATTGAGCAAAAGAAATAGTTTGTTGTATTTTCAAGTTCCTCTTTTCTTTAATAAAAGAGAAATGAAGCAGACTAGACTAACCACAAACATGATCCAAAATGAGGAGTACTCAGAGGGTTTTCCAAAGTTATTTCCAAGAACCGCTGGTAAAGATAAAAAAATAATATGAAACTGGAAGTGCCGTGTCAGAGGAAAGGCTGAAGTCATGGAATTCTACTATCTGAGCATATTTAAAATGAAAGAGCTGGGGAAAGAATCCAAGAAGTATTGAATAGGAAGAGGAAAAGACAACTTCTGTTTTCTCTTTTATTTCATCTTATAGGGTTTTTAAACAAAAATTATAATACCGAAGACCTCCTCTGCTTTCACTTACTCAAGCAATGGTATGTCCTAGAGTTTATCCCCAGTAGAACCAGACTGGGTTATTTTTCCTCAAATAGGAATGCAAGATTTTAATGTACAGCTTCTGTGTGACATAGAGTGAAGAGAGAGGGTCTCTTGGAGGTTTCCTCAAATTTGGATTAGCTCTCCTTCAAATTTATTGCACCATTTTTTATTGCTGTAAGGAATATTTCCGATAGTGTCCAAAGTTTTAAAAATTGACTGAAGATTCTGTGCCTGAAAATAATCTACTGAATCTGTGTCATATATGTGAACATTGAGCCTTGTTCTGTGTACAGATTTCACAAGCAGTGACTGCCATTGCTTGTTCCCTAATATCACACCTCAAACATTCCTCATTCATGTTATTAAATCAATTTTGTATTGATTAGAAAGGGGAAAAATAGCACTAGTTATAAATCTACCCCAATTCTTTAGCTACTGAAGTTTGTTCAACTGTTGCATACAGCTGCCAACTACATTTGTTCTGGCACAATTGAAATGAGATCCATTAATCTCTTTCTCCTCTCGCAGGAGGAATGGGCAGATATCGGCTCAATATACAAAGTTCAGGTAACTGGCCCACACAGTGAGCTAAAACAGCCATGGCACTTAGATTTACTGCTTATGAAGTACACAGGCACAAAGGAAAAGATGTATTTAGCTTTTGACTGCTAGTTCAACCCTAAGGAAGACAAATGCACGGAGCTGCCAGCTCTCTATGCAGATCAGGAGCCTTTGCCTGGTAAGCTATGTCCTTTTTTGTTACTGGGGTCAGGATCTGTCTCTGGAATACCAACATATTTCTTTTGGGCCTAAAATACTGCGTGAGGATTTCCATAAGAATTTGATATTAAGGAATGTGATGGCTTTGCACATGCATTTACCACAAAAGAGAAATCATTGTTATCAACATTATGAGAGATGCTATAACTGCTGATACCAAACAAAGTGTTTGACTTCTTTCACGTTAGATGATGTTCCAGTCTTAGATCTTGATTATTTATTATTTCTTCAAATTAATTCTGTCAGCAGAAGATGAGTCCAAAATATCATCTACTGTGTGATTTTACTTGTCTCTTCCTAGTCACAAAGAAATACACATGATCTAGAAACATAATAAAGAAGGAAAGAATTACAGACCCCCTACAAAACAAAAGTAGAGTTTTTAAAATGCATCACAATTAGCTAGCTAAGAGATATCCAAGAATTTCAATTACACTAGAGCTTTATTGATGTCAATGAGAAATTTATAGTACAGTGCATAATATTCTACAAAAATATTCATTAAGTTGCATGTTTCTCTGCTGTTAGTGGTGCAGGTGAATTGTATGATGCCAGAGAGATAATTAAGTGATTTCTGCCAACCATCCCCACCCCTCCCACTGGAACAACCAGTTGTGTACTGATAGCTTGATCACTAGTACTTAACAACAGGCATCCCATTCATCCAGTTCATTAGAATAAAGAGGATTGATGGAGATAGTAAAGATCATATATTGAGGCTTTTAGTGCCAGTTGAGAGGTCTGTTGCTTGAGGCTATAGTACAAAGAGTGTTCTTCTTAAACAGGAACTAATAGAAAAAGATGGAAGCAGCCCACCGAAAGAAATAAAATAAACCACGTGGATTTTTGCAGGCCGTTCTCTAAGGAGAACCTAGATTTGAAATTTGAACAAAACCAGTGGAGACCTTTTAAATTTCTCGTTTTGTGTGGGTTTGCATAATTAAAAAAATTTAGTCACCTTGTATTCATTTACTGAAAAATCTTACAATTTTAAGATTTTGATCCACCAGATTAAAAAAAACATTGGATGTTGGATATGAATATATGCTGGATGTAAAATCATAAATATAGTAATTCCAGACCTTATTAAAAGGCCCTATTTCCCTAATTTGTTCAAGAAAAAATAGGAAGATCTATAAATATGGACAATTATTTTCTGAATCCAAACTTTTTATTTTTTTTACTGCAAAAAAAATCCAGAAATTAAAAAAAAAAAAATTCTTGAATACAGCCCTCAAAACCTCTATTATGCTTAGAGCCAAATAGTGATACTCTCTGAAAGCATTATTCTGATGCGTAAAGTAATTAATTATTGAGATAGATTAGAAAGTTAGGGTGTTTTCGAGGAAAATTTCTGGGAAAACATGTATGTACTCTCCCTCAAAAGTGAATCCATAGACAGGAGTATCTACTAACCTAGGAAGTTTCTCACAAACCATTTTGGGGGAGTCCAGTGATTTACAACTGAAGTGTTAATATCTTTAACACTTCCAGCGTTAAAATGTTATTCTTTGTGGTCCCAATACTACTTCAGTCTAAAATTTCTTCTTTGCTATATTCTGGTTTTATTCTTTGACTCACACACAAGAAATTATTACAAAATAATTTAAAAAATTAATATGTATTTACTCTTCTATCTTTAATTCATGGGGTATTTTTTTCCTTTTTGAATAAGCATTGGGTGATTACATTCAGTTTTACACTGTGTTATCTTATACCTGAAAGAGAATTTTTATAAATAGGATTGGGAAGAGATAAAGAATGACAGGGTTGAATGAAATGCCTCAGTAGACTTTTGTTGTTGGGGTATGTTGCTCATACAGAACACAATCAGAATGGTCCCAAAAGTCAACTTAAAAATTTTACCCCATTTCCCAGCATCCCCTTTTTGTTATGACTCCTTTCATAGGGGCTACTTCGTATACTTTTATTTCACTTAAATAGTGGAAAATTAATAGGAAATATTTGCTATGACTACATTAAACTTTAAATTATGCATCAATAGATTCAACAGATTCAGCTGAAAATACCGACTCAGCAGAAACACTATATGCATTTCTGAGCTAAGCTCGTGATTCTGTATATTAATGATTCTGGACAAAAGCAGTAACGACGTGAGCACTGTGGTTTCTAATCTACCCCCACACAGGAGTGGTTGGATACATGGACCAAAATATTTTTATCTTATTTGTACAAGTAGCCTTTTGACTTCAACGAGTCTGCTCTTATGGCCCAGTTGCACAGACAAGGCAACACTCTGAATGAATAAGACAGACTTACCTCCATATCCTAAACCCCCTGAAACCAAAAATGCCATTGGCTAAATGCTAGCTAAAGTGTCACCTGGACAGCTCATGCATTTTCAACTATCCGGAACTCCAGAAAGATCAAATCTGTGTAGCTGCACTGACTTCAATGCAGCTGTGTTGTCTTTTACCTGGCAGTGCATATTTAACTGCCTTGAAGAAAGGAATGAGATATGTCAGGGCCCCAGGCTGGGAAAACTCTTGGTTTACTGCTTATCATCAAACGTGAGTGATACCATCAATTATAAGAACTTTCCCAGCCCTTAGTTTAAATTATTAAAAAAAAAATAATCCTGGGGGAGTCCCTGAAGTAAATAGTGCTGCAGTGAAATAAAGCTATTTTTAAGCAAACAGATTTTCTCAGACATCATCCTCATGTAGTAAAAGATAAACAAATACATTTCAGAAATTTATTGAAAAGAGCGCACTTTTATTAGCAGACTTATACAGCCCTTATTATTTAATGAATCCTTTTAAATTTTAATTTTACAGTCAGTATACACACCCACTCTTTAAAACCGTTAATCCTGTTATGTGACCTTTTCATTTTAGAAATAGAAAGAAATAGCTATATAAGATGTCACAACATTTGAATTCAGACCTTTTGATTATAACACTCATCATGAATAGCACCTACTTGTGAAAAGAGCTGTAAGAAAAGCTTAAAAATAAATATCCTCAGAACACTTTTTTTTTCCCTCCCTGTTTTCCTATCACCTATGCATGAAACTAAATGACAGCTTTAGCTTCTGGGCTTATGGAATCTTTCTTAAACCTACTAGAAATTTCTCATAATTATAATCTTTTTAAAGAATGTACAGTTTGCTTAAGTAGACCATTTCTATCTTGGGAAAAATTTGATTCAAGAAGAAAAATGTTCTGAAAATATAAAATTTTACAGGATATATACTTAGATATTCATATATCCTATGATGTACATTAGACTGAAATATATGTTTCAGACTCGAATAATGTGTATTTCTGTGTTCTCTGGCTTGTAATGTCAGTTATGAAACTGAAAGTACCTGGTTTCTCCTTGGTTTCATGTCTGTTTAAAGCACCACTCCCCTTCTCTGTACATGTGACTTTCCTGGGAAATAATATGTTGTGGAGCCAGCTAGGTTCCAGGGAGGGAAAGGAGGCAGAGTGAGGCTGGAAGACTTTCTCCAGCACGTAAATGTCACACAGTCTAGATATTGTCTATGTTTTACTGCTACAGTGATGAAGGCTGTGGGAGTAAGGACTGATAATTTGTGATAGTCAAATATATCTCAGTACTTGTGAAATGCTGGATTTTAAGGCTGCTCAGTTCTTAAAAAAAAAAAAGTCTTCATGTTTGTGATAAAAAACATTCAAGAGATAATGCAAACATTTTCAAATACATTCTTGGTACAAGTGCATTGCTCATTACCTGCATCCCACATGTGACTTTGCATTTTACAGCGGATAAAAATGTTGTGCTTATTAAAACTATTAGACAGTCATGTTTTAGAAACGTGTTGCTACAAGAGCATAGCTTTTATTCTTAGGCCTGTGGTTGGAAGCAGAGGAACATTTAGACCATCTAAGTTTAGACTTCTGAGATCTAGTGTTTACCTCTAGAATACATGGGAGCCCATCAGAGGTGTTTTCTACACCACCTGCCTTTCTTTGCTGACTACATAAGGATGTCAGTCCTAATATAGCCACCAAAGTTAGATTCCTATATTCACAGTACCAGCTCATTACACAAATGGGCACAAATGAACACACTATACAAATGATCTTTATTATTATAATTTGAATAAGAACACACCGCACAAGAAGGAAAATAAAATCAAACCCCAAAATCCCTTCTTATTTTATGGGACCCTCGTTAAAATACTGCAAATAACAATGTATATTGAGATAGTGACCTGCTTCTCTTTAAGTGTTTCCTTGTTTCCATGATAAACTCAGGCTAAAATAGGTAATTTTAAAAGTGAACGTAGGAGATTTACATGAAGTTTCTTTGGCATGAATTCAATCTGGTCTCATTTGCATCACTTACCTATGTATTGTGAGGAAAAGAGGTAAGGAAGCAGGAGCTTTGTATATGGGACATAGGTGTCTCTTCTAATCTCTATACTATGACCACAGCTGAGAAAATCAGTAATGCTTTCCCTTAAATTCAAAATTCACTTAGCTGACCTGTATTTATGGGCTATTATGTCATTATAATGATAAAGGGTTCTTTGGAGAATGATACAAAATATGAGAAGGCTTTTCTGTTTATATGTTAAAGCTGATGTTGAAAGAATTTCTAATTTTTTATTTTTGTTTCACATTAAAATATTTTAACTCAAGAACGTTGTGATAGTGTTACAGTCTAACCAGGGATAAATAAAGATAGAGGGAGGGAAAATGAAAGAAATATCAGTAAATAGTCATAGAAAGAAAAAAATAGACTTTCTGAAGCGGATGTGAGTATGGCTTTTTTCTTACAAAGGAGTTTCTTACCTTAGAGGGAATGAGACAGCACACCAGAGATCCTATGCTCCAAACTGCTATCAGTAGTGCTTATTTTCTGCGAGTGGCATCAGAGCACTGTAGATGTGTATTCTGTAGATTGCCATCCTATTATGCAGCCAGGAATGTGTTTTGGTTATATATGTCACCAGGGCTGAAGAGGTCTGTACTCCTTGTCTGGTGGTACAGTGTGGGATTTGGGTGAAATCTGCAATGGTTTCTACCAGGAATTGGTATATAATGCAGGTGTCAGGCAAGAGGACAAAGAGTGTTTTCTCCTGCTGACTTTTTGGGGGTTTTTGTCTATTATTTCTGAAGTTGTGGAATATGAATCCATTTTTACACAGGAGACTTGAAGAAGGCAGATGCCACTGGAGAGGTTTATCCTCACAGACAAGGAGAAAAGGTGACTCGGGGAAGTGATAGCTTAACTAGAAAAACTGCCTGATCACTTTCTCTAGAGGGCAGGTAAAATAATGAGGAAAAATGTAGTTGAATCTGTGAGTGTCTTTTTGTTAGAACTTATATTTTCAGAAAACCATTCATGGACAGAGTATCAAAAATATTAATGTTTTGTATTCCATATGGTGATTGTCTCCATAGCTAACATATTGTTTTAAAGCATCATCACTGTTGTACTACAGTAAAACAGTTAAGATGATGAAGTAATTTTGAGTTGGACTAAATGATCTCTAAGAGTTCTGTTCTAATATTCCAGACTTTTAAGGCCAGGGAGCATCACCGCTTTATTAAAATATGCCTGATTATTAGAACTGGTAACATTTCTGTAGGATAACTTGCATTTGTAACCACTCTATCTAAAGTAGTCTATGAACTTTTCTTGTCAACTTTCCTGAACACTGTCAGTGTTCCAGAAGAGTCTTATTTTTCCATGTTTCCAATTTTTCCACCCACTTATTGTTCCAAACATGGTAAACATATTGTTGCCTTTTGAGATTAAATGGCTTTTCCTAGAAGAGTAATTCTTTGAGTAGTTATTGGCATAAGAACAAAGTAACTAAAACAATTTTCAGATCAGAAGGAAACATCTCTTTCAGATCAAAAGGACATGTCTAGCTGATTCTTTACCAGATCCTAATGTTTAGAATTTCTGCTTGGAATTTTTTTTGTTTGAAGGATATAATGAAATCATCGTAAACTACCTAGAAATTATTTCACCATTGCCAGCCAGCCTAGAGTAGTTTCTTCTCTGGTGCAGAAAGCCAAAGAATTCGACTCCATATATGATTCATTTATTATTTACGCCTACCTGTTTTTATTTTATCTGATTTTCTCACTATTTTTAAAGATTCTAGGAGATACAAGTGTTTTGTATGAAAACAAACTCAGATCTTAGTCATTATGCCCTCTGTACTCCTGTATTTTCTTTCTCCATTGTGGAAGAGAATATGCATGCCCAATGTCATGCTCATCAAGAACTGATCAAACTGGTAGCACAGACTTCACAAGATAAATCTAAAAATAATGACAGGATAGTAGAGCTCATCTTGCTTTAAGGAGTAATGTAGGAAATGGTATAGATTAATCTTTTTGAAGATAATAGATAATAATCCTATGTAGTATGTCTTAAGGATAGTGTCAGAGAAATCTCAACAGCAAGACTGACTGCTGCAATGGATAAGGTATCAGTACAGACTGGAAGAGGGACAGATTCCTGTTTCTTTCAAAAAACTGAACTGTCTTGGCCTTTTAAAAAATTCTTTGTTTTATAAGAATGTGTTACGTTTTTGCTAAGAATAAAAGTTGTAGAGAAAAATCTGAACAATAGCACTTGGCTTCTGTGAATACTCACTTCTGTGGAAGTACAACTCATCTGCAAATTCACAAGGATTTTTTC
This sequence comes from Vireo altiloquus, assembly GCA_013396875.1. Taxonomy (NCBI): domain Eukaryota; kingdom Metazoa; phylum Chordata; class Aves; order Passeriformes; family Vireonidae; genus Vireo; species Vireo altiloquus. Next base: position 125,090 of record VZRF01007452.1, read on the forward strand.
TGTATAATCCAGATTCTGTGTCAGTTTCTGAACAGGATTGTTCAGGACGCTAAATCCTTCCTCTGAAATTCTAAAGGGCTTTTCTATATCCTAGGCTATAACACCCTAATCTTCTTCTTATAGGAAAGATTTCGAGTAACAACTCTTTGGGTATTCACTCTGTTGCAGTTCTCTTTACTCCAATTTACCCTCAAATGACTAATGCTCTGTTCTTAGACATTGCTCTTTTTTTCTAGATTATTCTTTTGATCAATATTATTCTCACAGGCACTGAATTTTGGGAACTATGCAACTGTGGGAGCAAGAGTTTTATTATGTTTTTCCAAACCCACAAATTAGTCCTCAAGTATTATATGCAAACTTGCACTTTCAACCCAACTTCTCAAGACAATTGCTTGTGTGTACAACAGGATAACTCATGAAGTCACATGAAATACAAGCCTTAGCTGCAGAGGTTTAATTTTGCAGCTGGCTTAGATGAACCCATTCATGAATAGTATGTTCCCAAACCTCATTTCTTCAGACCCAATCAAAAAAAAGCCAACATGTGTTGTAAGCAATGTGTGTTCCCAGCCTCAGTGTGCATACTTATGTGAGCTTTCCAAGAGATTGTGGAGATGACTACTCAAAGAAGAAGATGAGCATATATAGGCAAGAATGTGGAAAAACTATGAAGATTTATAGTATGGAAAAAGGAAAGACTCCATGAAGTCTGTTGATCATTCAAGTATGTTGTATGTGGAAAATTTTACCTATTATAGAGATTATGTCGATGAGGCATCCTTATCCCAAAAGCACAGTGGTTGAAATCTTCACAGATACCATTGACTTCATTGCCATTTACATGCCTAATTCCTGCAAAATTAATTGTGAATTTTAGTGAAAATGAAATTGCTCCAGATTTTCAGAATTATTAGACATCTATTATTTATCAGTTTCATTGCAAGTTAGGTTCTGGACCAAAGTAACTTTTAACACACTAGCAATTGATCAGATTTGTTTATTTCAGTCCATGAAGGTTTTAGAAACGAGAACTTTATTGCTAGTGTTTGTATCTGATGTTTCCAAAATTACTTCCTACCGAATACAGAGGCATTCTGAAATTCATAATTCATTATATTAACTGGATAGGAAAGATGAGATATAGTACGTAATACTTAATTATGAAATCAAAAACAATGAAACAGCACAAATGAGATAAATTTACTTTCATTGAGATACAAAACATTGACTAAACACACAAGGCTAAACTGATAAATACTCAAAACCAGATCTCCATTAAGTTTAACTAAAATATAATTTTGATTATTTTCACATTGCAGGTGGATATTCTCAAAATCAAATCAGTGTACCTTGCCAAGTTGAATCAAGTTCTTGTTGGGTTTAAAAGTCTAAGAAAATGTGGGTAATTTTTTCAGTTAATGTAAGATAATAATAATGTAGATTATTAAATTTATGTGATCCTAGTATTTCAGAAATGTCTGAAATTTAACACAACAGTGTTTGGTTTTTTTTTTTAATTCTAGAGAATATGAAATTTTTTTCCATTTTCTGCTGTTCATTATTTCTGTTGGATTATACACGTCAAGTATCCAGATCCAGACTGATTTTACTAGAATGTACAACGAACTCCAAGGAAAGGTTGTGACAATGTAAAATGGTAAAATTATGTATGAAACTTTTCTCCACAGAAGTGTCTGTCTGTTTGTAAGTGCAATCAACAAAGCTTTTTTCAGGAAGCAATATGACATCATACTTTTGGAACTTTTGTAAATTTTGTCTTCCTGTACATTTTTAGATGATGAGATGTAAAAAAAAGAATTTATTTACAGGGATACATGCTTCTAGGTAAAGATAAGAATGTAAAATCTGTTCATTAGATTGGGAAGCAGAACACAGAAGGAAGGCTGTTCTGGCCTCACAGCTTCTTTCCTTTTAATCCATGCAAAATATTTTTTTAAGGGATCCTGTGAATGTGAAGTTGACTGGCAGATGAAAAGGCTGTATTCCTGCAGCATTTTTTCTCATCCTGCTTCTGACTCCAAAGCAGCTGTTGTAGCTAAAAAAAAAATTGTTTTTTTCTTGATATAGCAAAGAATATCATGAACTCGTATTTTATTGAATCCTTCAGCTACAATTTTGGCCCATTGTTTTTTAAAGGCAACAGAACAGAGATTCTACACATATTTTACTCCTGCAGATGGAATGTTGATGATGGAAATAAGTTTGTTCCAGAGTATGATAACCTGAGTCTCTTGTTCTTTACTCTTTTCTAAAAAAACCCAAGATTACAAAACATCTCTGTAGGTTAAACTCGAACTCAGAAAAACAGGCTTGGAGACTTTTTCCTAGATGGTAACACTAAAATGAACAACTGAACTTTCATTCACTTCAGCAAGACTGGGAATGTAACCAAGTTTACCAAGACTCAGAGATCTGACTCTACAAATGTTTTGTTTCCAAAGAATCAACACAATGATCTTAATCGTGATAAAATTAGCTGAAGTTTGCTCCTTGTTGGATAGAATGGAACCTCACCAGAAAGAAAGTTGTGTGTTAAGTGGATTGTCTGTGGTTAATGTAATAGAAATCCTGATCCTTTTTCCATTAGAACATTGATAATATAATTTCCTTTTGGGGTCTTGTGTCTATAGATTGCATACAGAAGTCTTTCCATATTTTTGGAAATACTTTCCATACTTCGAGATGTAATAGATCATTTCAGCAATTCTATCCCTATATTTAATTTCACAAGGTCTGTAAAAACACTGAATATTTTGGCATGGATAAAGAGACATATACCCACAGCCAACGTATTTTCAGAAGTTTTAGTTCCTTAACAACTCTGTCAAAAGAAAGCCTTTTATTGATTTGATGAAAGGTAGAAACTTATGACTGCACACAGAGAGTATTTTGTTGCTTCAAAGGTATAAATTAATAATGTCCTGTTTATTTTCAATCAGATGAGTGATTTTTGGAAAAAATTGTTATAACAGAAGTCCTCTATCCTTTTTCTGCATTTTTTTTTTCTCAATGGATGGATCAATAAATGCTCCAAGAAAGATTTTGTAGAAGTGTCAATTCCGCTTGAAGATAATACAAGCAGAACTGTCCTTCGTTTTCATGAATCGCTCCTGTGTGGCAGAGCAGATCACAACTGGTATAAGATTACTTCACACAGTAGGAAGAACTCAGCATGGGTACCCCAATGGTAAGGGGTATGGGCCTGGACCAAGGTGAATCATGCCTTCTTTAAATAAAGAGGAAGGAGTTATGCCTGGGATGGAGAATTTGGAAACGGCAGTATCGAAAGATTCTCCTCTGTCGTGACATTTCCTGTCCTTGGAACAACACAAAGAAAATAGGCATGGCCTCTGCATGTGTGACATGGATCCATGAGCAACTGGTCTGGTTTTCTACCCTTCCATGGGACTACCATAAGTAATGAGGGGTTTGTGGCTTTGTTTCCTGAATTTCCAATGCTAGATCCAGCACTACCAGGCAATATAATCTCTTGGCTTGTACAGTCTTTTAACTTAGACATGGGCTCTGAATATAAGTTTCTTTTTATTGCAGAAACATCTGTGGCATCTCTCCTCACAAAAAATTTTGATACAAAATTAGAGGACGATGCCAAACATGGGTGAACTGCACACAAGTACCGGAAGACGTTCCTAACATTCAAGTTGCATTTGGAAGAAAAGGGAAATCCCCTGCACAGAAAGTTCAAAACCTGAGTGATTTTGGTTTGTTTATTTTCTATTTCATACAGGTCTTACCAAATAGTTGCAGTAAAATAAAAACTGTAGCCAATATGTATGACAGAGCTAATGTTTATATCTTCATGTCTTAAACACAGCTTGGAGAGTTTCTCACTTGCGGTCCAAAGCATATCACTTATGAAAACTTTCTTGAGGAAATGCCAAATTTGATGTGAAAAACCTCATTAACTTTGAATTAAGACATAGGACTGAAGAGTAAGGCAATCAATAATGAAGCTGTTTCCTACTTCCTTTACATTTTACTGCTCTATTTGCACTACTTATAAGCTGTGTCTCTTTATGATGAACTTGCACCTGGGCAAATATTTATTCTGTAGATTTTGTACAAAGTTTATGGCAGCTTCTGCATAGCTGTATGAACCTGAGCTACCCTTTTCACAAGGTTTTTATTCTTAAATAGATATGGGGGAAAAACTCTTTACATATCTTTTGCAAAATGGCAGCGTAAACATCACTTGCTTAACTTGCAGGAGGAAAAGCTACAAGCAGCATCGTATGATAGGACTTGCAGATAACAGCCATCGTTTCTTTTGAGCACTAGAATATCTGAGAACACAACCAACAGTCAGGGATAAGAATCATCATGAGTTCAAAATTTTGGTTCAGGCTTGAGAATAAAGATGTTGTGGAGAGCATGTAAATAGGAAAGTGAGAAGAAAAGAGCTGGTCTTGAAAATACAGAATTCAGTTATACATTTCCTTCCTTTTGTTGTGTTGACCTTTGCCCTGCAATCAATTCTCTCAGTAAAAAATAGACATAATTTATGACAAAAACACGAGTCCAAATTTACTGTCACTCCTAATAGGATTCCCTCACCCTAACACTAACCTCATAGACTAATACTTTTACCTGCTATATTTATCTTTTTATTTGTTTTAAAGTATGCCATGCAAACTGTTGTAGACAACATATAGTTAATTATTACTTTATTTTTTCCAACAGTTGACCATTGGTGATATTAGAGATATAACAAAAGTATCCTTTGTGTTATGGGGTCCATCCTTGAGAAGAGGAATTGAACTCCACAAGGTATTCCAACTACACCACATACAAACTTGCAATATTCTTCAACACAGCAGTAAATAACTTTTGTTGAGAGGCAGATGGTTAGCTTTGCTTTGTGACACGCTAGCAAAGCCAGGCATCTTTTGTCTCAGTTACCTGGTGTCTACAGACGACTGCCTACGCCTTGCAGATCACTTTGTGGGCAGACTGACCTTGTTTGCACCTGCTGAAGTGCATATAGCTGCAGCTCTTCACTGGTGTGCAGACCCATTCTGCACAGTTCATCCTGACTTGGAAGGCAGAGTTTCCTGCTGATGTTAGGAAATGTTAATCCCTGCATGGAATTACTAAGAGTCTCCAGCTTCAGACCAACCTGCCTGTGGAAGCCAATTAAGTTAATACTTCAGTATCTGTTCTTCACAATGTGGCCATCAGTGGGCCTCTGATTGCAGTTTAATATATCTTTAAAAGTCCTCATAAAAAGGAATGGAGAAAGGACTTAATGTTGCCAATCTTAAAATAGAATTAGAATTTAGAAGTATACTTAGTACTTAAACTTGAAGGTTAATTCAAGGAAAAATTGTGGCAATGAGCTCTGCCTATAGGCAAGGGCAAAAAAACCCATTGTGGGCATAGCACTGAATTAATCTGAAGTCAGTAGGAGAATCCTTTCCTGAACTGAGCCACAGAGTCCCTTAACCCTGCTATGGATCTGAATGATCAAAGCGATTCCTTAAATGCATTAAGACTCCAGAAATGGTTCTAATGGCAAATGCTAGAGACAGCTGCATTCCAGACTAATATGTGAATGGGCTTGTGGAACTCAAAGGAACACTGAGTCTGAATTTATGAGCTCCACTGAGGATAGAGGAGGAGTTTATCTTGCTTGTATTTTCTCCCCAAATGTGTTCTGTGACAGCTAATTTTGTAGTCTCAGTTTAGGCCACAAAACTGGAAAGAATAGGTAAGTAAAGCTAGTTTCTCATTTTAAATATGCATCTCCAGGCCATTTGATGAAGCATTTCAAAAACATGTTAACACTACGTTTAATATATCCATTATGAAATACAAGATTTCAGCCTCCAGACATGGTGTCTCAAAACATAGTACAAAATTCATAAATGTAATAGTTTGCTTTCTGCTTTCTCTTCCAAAACAACCCTATGCAACTGGCTAAGTGATTTTTGTCCATACTTTCAAATACTTCACAATTTATTTAATAATTGGTTTATTAGTAGCTATAAATTGTTACAATCTACAAGAAGACAGTAGAGTGCTATAGATCTAAGTAGTCTCTTGCACTGGTATGCATGTGGAACCCACAGCATAAGCCATATTAATACATATTAATATGTAAATATTAATACATATATTAATACATATTCCTTTTGCCACTAATATGCTTATAATACCTAATACTTATTTATTAGTCCATTTATAAATCATTTATTCATGGAAGCATGATCTAAAATGTAATAAGTTGGCCTCACTCTAGCGAGACTCTTACAGTGCAGTAAAAAATAGAGATATTGTATAGAAATGGAAAAACTACAGGCAGCAGTCAGGATGTGTAGGCTTACTATGAATCAGAGGTCAAACCCAGCCCCAACTAAATAGAGCTCCCTTCTTTGATTCCTTTTTAAGTGAAAGAATTAAAATCCAAAGTTTCAGAAATTTCTCAGAAACACAGATGAAACTGTAAAAAGGAGATAAAACACCTACATTCATTTTGTAACTCTCTACTTTCTCTATTTTGATGTTTACAGGGTTCTTCCAAGTACCAGAGTTTTTCCTGTTATCTCCTACAATTTCCTGCAAAATTCTATAGCAAATTATATAACCTTAGCTAAAATTTCTGTATTATCTGTAACTTTTGAAGATTTATGTACTATGGAATGACTAACTTTTTCTTGCTCAAAAATAGTTTCTGGCCCTTCCCAAAATCAAATACATACCCATTTTTTAAATTTGTTTAGAATATATAAACACTATATGATTTGAAGATGAAGTTTATGCTTAGATGTAATCTTAGAACTAGCAAGAATTTGTGAGGTATGTTTTATTTTAAGGCCAAAGTCTGCATAATTTGCACACCTCATTTTTATGAGACCAGTTTCTCCAGGCTGCCTGCATATGCAGGTAAACCTTAGTGCAATTTTAAGACAGATAGGAGTTTTTCATATATAGTGATATTTAGTTAGGGTTGTATATATTGATAGAAGTTAAGAAGAATATTTTTATACAAGAAAAAGTTATACATTTAGTGTAAGAAAATTTTGTTATTGCAAGTGCAAAAAATGGGTAAACAATAGGCTGCATTTTTAGTGGAATTTAATACTATCAAAATAAAACTACCTTTTATTGAAGTTATTAATGATTTAATTCTGGAAATGGTCATGGGGTATTGTTTACTTTCATGTGGAAGCCCCGTGACTGATCTTATAAAGCATGTTACAGAAGAAATAAGCAATAATGGAAAATGTTAGGTCATTACATTTCTAAGAACTCAAGGGCAAGACAGTCTGGCAAAATTTTCAAGAGTAGAACTGTCAAATTCCCAATAATTTATTTTATCTCATTCAATTTTATAAATGTTTATACATTTCAACACTTGCAGTTGAAATCTATGTGAGTAAACCTGTACTCAGGATTTCCAAAAAACCATACAAAGTCTTGTATGTGTTCCATACAAAACACTTGGATGTGTATTCTGTACAATGAGCACAAAGTTTTGCTGTTGCAGCTGCTGTCAGTACTGATAAGAAGTGACCACAATAATTTTGGGAATCCCTGCCAAAGAATTTCAACTACTTCCCCTCCTGATGAAATTAACTTTTTATGTCTTTTTGTTTCCTTTTGCTTTGTTTTAAATGTCTTGAATATACTCTTTCTGTACAAAGAAATTCTAAAGACTGAAGAAACCATTCCTGCAAACTTGCAGTCATTATCTATTTATAAAGTTTAATATTGCATGTAATGGTTACCAGAAATGTTTCTGCATATACTTGATAGATTTTCATTCTGTATTTTATAACCTGACCTAGGATAGAGTGCATGATCTGAGTTGACCTCCTGTGAATCTGGTATCCACATTGACCCTCTCAGCTGGGATATGTGAACTCCTAAGGCTGTGCTTCCTCAGCTGCTTTGGGGGTTCTAAGTCCACAATTGGAACCTAATTTCTTCACTCTCCAATAAATATTTAAAGCCGAGTGGAATGAAGCTGGACCTAAGCTTGCCCATTCTATTGAAATTCATTCTTCAAATAACTTATTTCCGCGGGCAGCCCTGAAAGCCACTGGACACATAGATTCTGCCAACTTTGAAAGTCCTACCTGAGATATAGCAAGATTTTTTCAAATAAATAAAAAGTAGCAAAGCAAATGTTTTTGCAAAATGAGCATATGCTGTTAAGATTGATGTAACTGTATTCATTCATTTGACATTCTGAAATTGCAAGCGCATACAGGTCAATTTAAGCTCTATCTTTCATTGGTTCTTTACAAATGGTTCCTATGCTTGTGTCAATATGCAATGAAGAATACACCTATAAACATCAGGCTGCAGAATTAGCAGCTTGCAGAAGCTGCTGTAGCTGTTATGCAGAATCAGGTAGCTGTTAGAAAGCGTGTGCAGGAGCTAGTAAAAGGAAGAAATGTCAGTTTCTATTGGGATGGAAATAGGAAATTAAATAATTCAAATAAAAGTATTACTTTATTTCTTTCTCTGATTCCGCCTTCAGTTTCAGCTAAAAGACATGGACACTAAACAAAAGTTGGGCTTTCACACTGAAGCCCCATGTGTGTTTGGAGAAGATGGATGTGAGTCTGTGACAGAGCTTGCTGTGGTCAGGCCAGACCAGCCACCACTCAGGGGTATGCTGCTGAAATGAAAAATAATTACATGAGCAAATGTATGCATGCACACACAGAGACTTGTAAACTGCCTAATAGGATGAGCACAAGGGACAAGATTGCAAAGCATTTTATATATATTGAAAAATATATATATATATTGAAAAATCACTCAAAATTGAGTTTAACTATACATTCAATAAACTGCTGGATCCTTGTACGTATCTAGTTAAAGCATTTTCTTTTGTTTTAAAACAACTGACATGTATTGTTTCCACTAATTTGAAAGTCTGAAAAATGCACAAAGCCCAGTTAGTATACTTTAATTGCAATTTTCAGAAAATGACCGATTTGAACTTAATGAGGCACTAAATCACAGATTAAAAAAAGGCAGGTGCAAAGTCACAATGGCATGAATTACAAAGTAAAAATGAAGGTTTTTTTGAGGTTTTCTTCAAGCCCCATTTCTGCCCCCAAAGCCATATTTCATTTCATCATTGTATTTAAAATATGATAACATCTTCCTTTGTTCAGATTACATTTTATAAAATATGTAGAAAAGAATTCTCATTCATTATACTCTAAGACCAGAAGTCTTAGTTAAAATATTTAAAACTTTATGCATGTAATATCTAACTGGAGGCTAGACTGCAAATGGAAATATATCTTAAGAGTCTGTTAGAACATTTAATTCTTCACAGAACCCATTAAAAATCCTCTGTCATGCTGCCTCAAGGAATATGTACTGTATAACTCATCAGCCAAAAGTCATGGCAAGTCATCCTTTGTTGTGAAGAAGAATGATAACAATGCATATTTGTATAAATAGCTGAGCCATTTCTGCTGAACATATTAACTGATGTTGGCCATAATTCTCAAAATATGAGATTAAAACACAGTTCAGCTGATCCAGAAAAAACAGTAGTTTTCATCATCTGTTATGTCTGTGTTTTTTCCTTGGTAAAATGTTAGTGTTGATAAATCCTAACTCAGTTTAAGACCTATCATTCCTATAAAAACTCCTGGTTTTTTTACAAAGCATGATAAAATCAGTGTGACTCAGGTAATTTCAGAACCCAGAAGTAGGACATTCCTCCTTCTGTAATGGAGGCATGGATTGTTGCATTGATTCACAAATGACATTTCAACCCTTTTGCTGCAGTGTGTGCTGTGAGATAGCTAGCAATCTATATGAAACTCAGAATATTGATGTCAATTCCTATAACTTAATTCCTTGGTCTTGAAATTAATTTTGTACCTAAAATATATTGGTTTATAATGTTTGATAATTACATTGTTAATAATCTGATTTGGTAATGTCTTGTGTCACTGATTTTTCCTGGCAGAAGTCCTTTACTTGATCAGTGTCCATACAGGAACATTGCATTCATCAGGAACAGGTGCAGATGTATTTATCACAGTATTTCGAGAGTGGAGAGATTCATGCAAAAGGAGATTATGGCACTCACATTTTGAACGAGGCCAGGTTAGTACTGAGCCATTTTCCTTACATGTTTGTTTGATGTATTTAATTTTATTATTTTCTAATCCCATATTTCTTTTCAATTGTGAAATACCAGCATTCATGTTACATTCTGGTAACCTGTGGAAATAATATGTTACTTACTAAGTATAGGCACTTTACCTGAATTGAGATTACAGTTTAAGAATAGTTTGAGTACCAATAAATTTAAAATCCACAAACCATCAGTAACCGTTCTTAGAATCTGGAACTGAATCTAATTATATATAAAATTCTATATTATAATATAAAAAGATTAATTTTCACCTATTTGTGAAGCTAGTATAGAAATATCAGAGCTATTTCCTGTGATTGCTCCTTTAAAATGTTTGGTTTTTTCTTTTTATCTGAAAAGATAGAATTGAAAGAAAGATTTTAAATGTGTTAGCTACTATATGTTAATTAATCCATTTATCTGTAGAATTGCAAACAGTAAAGCTGCTTGTAAACATAATTGTCTGCTCAAGAGAAGTCCTAGCAGAGATTTTCTGGTCAACCTTTTCTTATTACCATATTAATGATTATATCTACACAATATTTTCATCCATACCCTGAACTCAGAGCACTTGATCAATTCATCCTGTACAGTAAAGCAGAATTCTCTGTATGTTTTCATACTGTTTCTTATGCTCTCTCATGCCTGAGATGCTATAACTTTCCTAGGAAACCTGTTCCACTACTTTCCTAGCCTTGCACTTAACAACTCTTCCTTTACTATGCTTATTATGCCTTCCTGAGCTTGGAAACTTAGAAACCAGACACATCATTGTGTACCAGAGTCACTGATGCTTTTTCTTCCATGAATTTTTATAAATTCTTCTATAGGTATGTGATAAGTGTCCATAGTCTCCTGTCTCAATTTAATCGCGCTTGATCTGCTACCTGAGTAAAACTAAATTAAAACTCATTCCACATCTTTTTGTGGAAGACACAGTGAATGTTTTCTTCCATGTCACCTTCTCTTTGTTTCTCCCTTGCTTTTATGGACCTCTACCCTCTATGCACTTCTATTGTTTCATTGTTCCTTGCAAAGAAGAATTTCTCTTTAATCTTCCCGCTTAGACTTTCCTATATGTTCTCTTGATTCTTCAATACCACTTTTTTATTTTTTAAGACACCATCTTTTTCAGAATCCTGCTGTCTTAGCCCAAACTGTGCTATAAAAATACAGGAAAAGTTTTATGATGTTGATTGTCTAGATGATATTATTAAAAATATAGGTTAATCCTTGGCATTTTTGAGGACAAATATTTGTGGGCAATTAGAAGGGTTAATCAAAGGTATAAAGGCACATAGTCAGTGACATAAACTGGAAAAAAATTCTAGAAAGAAATAATTCCCATGGCATTCCCATACTGAACATTAATACAAAGTCAGTGATGCAGCTGTTAGTGTTAAAGAAATCAGAGCCTCTACATTGAGCAGCAGAGTGCTGAGTATCCTCCAAAGCAGTTCCTTTGTTTTCAGGGAGCAGTTTTTGTGCTGTAGACAATGAAAGCATTCTTCAGCTTAGGTATTTGGTGTGTTCCCATTCTTCATTGTTCGATAGGTTCCTGGGAAAGGGTTGAGCAGTGGGATGGCAAAATGTTCAAACCATACTGAGCTATTTAAGGTAATAAATATTAAAGCTGGTGGCAGAGATTGCGGAAGAACCTCATACAGAGTGAATGGGTAATAAAATGGCAGATTAAATTCTTTTTAGCTAAATGAAATGTGAGGGGGAATAACCCCTTAAATGTACTAGGAAAATTATGGGCTCTGAAACATGAAAGTGGTAGGATGTCATCTCAGTAGAGGCAAAACAAAAGGAAAACAGAACAAATAAAATATTTAGAAATTATTAAAAAAAAAAAAAAGGAGAGAAAAGCAGCCACTTCAAGGCAGAAAACACAGTCATATCTCCAAAGATGTTCTCTGGTGCAGATGCATAATAGATGCTGTGTTTTGTTCTGATTCACTTGTCTTAAAAAGTGCAAGAATGTCAAGTGATGTGAAATATCTTCCTTACAAAGAACAATGAAGCAAACAAGTACATTTGGTCTGGAAAAGCCACGAAGGTGAGGGAGATAAGAAATATAAAATGGCATAGAGAAAATGAACATTTCTATTTGTGAAATACAAGAGCTCAAGAGCATTCAATGTAATGTGCAGGTGGCAGATTCAAAACAAAAGGAGGTGGCTTTTTACTCAATGTGTAATTAATACATTTTACTTTCTGGCACAAGATGTTGCAGATGGTAAAAGACATATTGGTGCAAAAAACCATTGCACATTGTCATGGAAGACAACTTTCCACTGAGGCTGTTAAGTGCAAAGACGTAATCTCTAGCTCAGGCAATCTCTGAACCACAAATTGCAAAAGGCTGCGAGACTTTATATTCAAGAAGCATCTCTATATATTTGCCCTGTTTTTCGACTCTTCCCTAGAAATCTGTTACTGGTAGCTGTTGGCAACACTATACTGGACTAGATGGATCTGCAATTTAAAATACTGCTACCAGTCTTACATTCTTTTTACATAGAAGTACATCAATAAAAAAGTTGGAATGAGGTTTTACTGAGAGTTTCTAAAAATAGAAGGTGAAAGGAAGGAATTTAAAGGGCAAGCTGTCTTGAGAGATATCCCTGAAAAATGTGGAATGGACAGTCAAAGAAAACAAGGTTAAGGAAACTCAAGATACAATAAAAAAGGATCTTTCTTGACTGATAAAGAACATGAATATAAGGAAAAGCTATGAAGACAGAAAATTTCAACAAAGTGTAAGAAAACAAACTAAAAGGAGTTTGAAAGACAGTTTAAATAAAATCCGTTTGGTTTTCATTAATTGTACTTCCAGAAGTGTATTTAATGCAGTTCCAAATGTCTTTATACTGAAGGGAAAAAAAGAAATGTAATGACATCAACCAAAAGTACATTCTTACTAATGCTGAGGGAGTAGGCAATTTAATGTATTATTATGAGAATTCATTGATAACAATGGGTGATTATGACCACTGTTGTCTAATGAATGTTAATTACTATCACAAAGAATGAAACTAATGATAGGTCCCTTTCTCAGCTAGAGTTAGCTATGAAGGAACATGAATATTAGCAACACAGGCTATTTCCTCTGAGTCAAGGGTCATGTAGACTGACAGGAAAATTATATTTGGCTTGGAACTACAAAGAATAAAATTTAAAAGCAATGAGTGCTCCCAAAAAGTTATTTTGCAAGATGTTCCTCCCAGCTAGATCTTATTTTGAGCTACATAGACTTAAATGAAGGGGTATAACTTGCCATGGTAACTGTTTGAGGATATCGTGGATATAACAAGGTATGAATGCTGGAAGTCCTAAGGCTGTGATAGGAATAATAACTTGGATGTTTTCTTTTTCTGATCACATTGTGGAGAATAGTCTGACACAGACAGGAGAACGGACCAGATGACATAATTCATTCTAAAAATCATCTCTTCCTTCATTGCTTTCTGGTCCTCATGCTTTTTCCTGCCTTGTGGCAAATTGGTTGGCAACAAATAAAAATTATAGCGTCTGTTTCTACTATCCATCTGGGGTTTTTTTAATGTCACCCACACACATGGCCATGTATCTACCCACCCACTTATATTATCTCGCACAGAACACATTCATTCTCTCACTCACATAATTTATTCATCCCAACATGCACTAGTGCAGTTGCCATTTAGCTTTTGTTTACTGGTAGCCGTAGCAATATTTAAACAGATGTCTATTTACATCTGAGGAGCACATCAATTCTTGCCTGTATGCGTGCACAGCCTTAGTTATAGTTTCTAATGTCAGTATCTTCCTTTGTTTGCATAGTCATCAACAGTATTTCTGTTCAGAGTTGAATAATACGGTATTTCCTATTTGAATAATAGGGTGTCTTAGAATGTAAAATGCTTGGAAATGTTTAAAAATAAAATTCCTTATCTAAACAAAAATTTAAGTTACCAGGTATATCCTGGTTCTTGAAGAACTTCCTTTGTTTCAGTAGTGAGGGATTAGTTGAACTTCAATTTTCACAAACTTTCTCTAGGTTTTGATCAGAGGTTTATTTCTACCCAAAACAGGGGGATGTAATAAAACCTGAGCTGCAGTGATCTTGAAGAAGGAAAAATATATATATTCATGGATCCACATAGTTTCTGAACAGGTTCCCCAAATATAAATGTCAGCCTATAATGGCTTTCCCTATTCTCAGAAAAAGATAATTCAGCATTGAAAGGAATCTGTCTTTCCAAATGTAAAATTCTCAAAGACAGAACATAAGATGATCTGATCCGTTTGATATTCTTTTTGCCTCTATCTTCTCAGGTTTGTGTCTCTGAAATAAGAGCAGTAGACCTTGGACAGTAAAGAACAATGCTTGTTGAGCACCACAGTGTGGGTTATGGAGCTGGATGTTACCTGGCCCAAATGGACCAGGTACCACTGAACCAGTCAGGACTGATGAACAATATGTATTTCTTTGCCAGCAATGGTTAGACAGTAGAGTTGGTGATGCACAGATGGAACGAACATTGAAACTTCTTGGAAAAGTCAAGAATGGAATGTTGACAGGAAAGATTTATGGTAAGGTCCAAAATCCTCAAAACTCCTTCCAGCTTTTGTTTTAATTGTAATTCATAATATTTTTTGTTGTTGTTTTTTAGGCTAAAACCAAACTACAGGAATGGTATAGCTTGAATGTGAACTGCCTCTCCCACAATTTTCTCTCCAAACACTTTCCTGAGATGGCAAATACAATCACAATGCCCACGGAAGGAAGACTAGAGCATAAGGGAGACATTAAGTGAAAGAGGCAATGAAGGTACTATGATTTTAGTTGAGGCTAGAAAAAAAGCAGAAGCAGAAAGAAGTAGGTTGTTCCATATGGCATTCAATGCAGAGCAGAAGGCTTCTGCAACAGCGATGAAATCACAAGAAAAGATACAAAAACTCTTTTAGCAGAATGAGATTTTCCCTTATGTTCATATATTTGCAGAAAGCATTTGCTTTTATTTGCAGTTTTCTTTTTTACTTATATCAATGGCACAAGTTCTTGAAAACAGTTAGTTGACCTGAACTCAATATTCTATTCAAATTGTTTAATTAACAAACAACAAAAATTCAGAAACAACTTAGGCATAGAAAATGTGCTTTGCCAGGGTACAGGATTTTTTAGATCTTTCGTGTCTTTTTTGAAGATGTGTAAAATGCTGGTTTGGGTCCATTTATGAAAACTGAATCAGAAGTGATAGACCAAACTATGTAAAGTTTAATTAATCTGAAGGTGTGAATTTGCATTCTGTATCAGCTATTTCGTAAACTGATCTGTATTAACTTCCATGTTCCTACAAATTTCCTTTTATGTTCAGAGAATTTTACATTATACATAGTTGCATAAAAAACTAATAAATTATATCCTCATATATAGCCATCTATAGTTAGTCCGCTAGTGAATATCTCATATCATCTAACAAAACAGAAATCATGTTACTTATACAGCAGAAGAAGAGAAAACCGTGGGAATATAAGCATAGGATGAGCAGCTAGAGTGGTGACCGTTTCGGAACAAGAAATGGCTGTATTTGACCCCTGCAAGTATTCTAGGTCTCTATGAAGTTGATTCCATGGGTGTCATACATAATCCACAGAGCGAGGCAGGTGTTTCCTGAGGATAACTCAGAGCAGAAGTCCAAAGCTGGTCAAAAGCTGTGTCACATCTTTCTTCACTGATAACATGAAGAGCGAGAGAAATCTTGCATCTTTGTTTATGCACCTTGATTAACATCTGAATATAGTTGTGTAAAAACAATTTCCTTCCTCAGTTTCCCCCACACACATAGTCCTCAAAAATCTGAGTACAGACTTGCTAATAATTTCATGCCTAAGGTTATTAAAACTCAGTGCAGTATCTATTGAAAATCATTTTTCGTCTGGGTATATAATAAATCCAGAAATTATATGACAAGTAAGCAGAGACCCTATGAGGAATGGATAAATAAAAGACAAATCAACAAAGAACAATATACCTTAGGGGTTAGAAACTATATGGATACAATGGAACTTACTAAATTTCAAGGTGAGTCAGATTTTAAAAAGAAGTAAAACAAATAGTAGAAGTTCTTAAACCATTTACTTATGAAAGGAACCTTCAAAGATGAGTAACTATTCAGGAACAGTAGAGATCAGACTGAGGATCATGTAGGTAAAATCCCTAAACAAATGTATACTTTGTTTCTCTTTTCATTAAGGAACCATAATATTGGCCAGGGAAGCAAAAGCACAGTTACTAATGGGAATGAGCTCATTGGAAATCAGCAAATTTGAAACAATTAGAACTCTGAGTTCCATTTACTCAAACAGTGACAATCAGAGTAATTGTTAGTCCACTGAAGGAAATAAATACCAAAGGAATTGGGAAATGAAGTGGCAGATCTAATAGATTTAAAACAATTTTATGAAGACTTAACATCAGCAAATATAATGCCTCCTTCTAAAAAAATAGAAAGCATAATGTAGGTGAATATAGACACAGTAATTGTTCACATGAAAGCCTTTATAATATAATTTTGAAGAAAAGAATAGTTGAGCCAATAGAGGCAAATAGAAAATAAGAAAGAATGCACCATGACTTTACTAAAGATAGATTGTAAAGCAAGATGATACTCCAGAAATATTTTGCAGTAAGACAATTGTAATGACATTTAATCTGTCTAAATTCCTGTATTGAATTTTATTTTCTCTATGGGAAATTATTAGGTAATCACAAGAAAGTGAAAAGTAGTAGTAAAATGAAGAATTGTAAAGAGCTGGAGAAGAGACAATGAATATGTTAATGAAATCTTTTGGTGCTACAAAGCTGAGAGTGCTCTCAGGAGATGAAGAGGTTGTGTGATAAACTTTGAGAAGAGAAGAAGAGGAATTGAACAGAATTCTTTGGCAAACAACTTGTATACAATTAGGTGCAAATTCAGCTAGATATATGAGCTCTCAATTCTGATGCATGGTCCTAATTTCCATTGTTTTGGGGATTTTTTTTTAGAATTAGGAACTAAATACTAGCTAAGGGTCTAAAACCTATTTGATCTGTATTGCTATGTTTTGAAGTGATTTCTGCTACACAAATTCATCAGCAGGAGGACCATGAGAAATGTCTGGGTTTGTTATAAGATTGCAGGATAATTTTGAGGCAGTAATGTGACATGGCTGTGGGGTTACTGTGACCCCACTATGTATGTAGGCCTAACCAGTCAAAATCAAAGTGGTTTACTGGCTTTACAGAGTAACTGTGATATTTCAACAGCAATGCCACGTGTAATTGTGGCCACTTCTGTCCAGAAGGACAGGATCAAGCTGGAATAGTTGTAAAGAATATATGATGACTGAGAAAATGGCAACTCTTTGTTGTGAAAGAGTATTGTAAAAAACAGACAGATGCAGAATAGCTAATGAAATGCTCAAAGTGGACACAGTAGTGATCTATCAAATTAATGGTGGCTTACACATCAATGAGGGAAGAGAGTTATTTAAGCTAACAAAGTTGTCATAAAAATAAATGGGTTTCAGCGGTCCAGTAATGCCTTTCTGAGAAAATTAAAACATTTCTGAGAAAGAAACAAAGAAAGATTACACTCTTCCTGTTGGGTTGACCCTGGCTGGATGCCAGGTGTCCATCAAGGCTGTTCACCTTTCCCCTCCTCATCTGGACACAAGAGAAAAAACACAAGAAAAGGCTCATGAGTCAAGACAAGGACAGGGAGAGATCATTCAGCAGTTACTTTCATGGACCAAACAGATTTGACTAGGGGAAGTGAGCTAAATTTATTACCAAGGAAATTAGAGTAGGATAATGAGAACTAAAGCCAAATCTAGAAACATCTTTTCTCCTTCTTCCTGGGCTAAACTTCACTTCCAGTTTTCTCTACCTCCTCTCGTCCAGCTGTGCAGTTGGACAGAAAATGAAGATTGCAGTCAATTTATCACTTTGTCTCTACTTCTCCTTCCTCTTCCACTCCAGCGTAGGGTGTCTCCCACAAGAGACAGTCCTCCACAAACTTCTCCAAAGAGAAGCCTTCCAACGGGCTGTAGTTCTTCATGAACTGCTCCAGCATGGGTTCCTTCCATAGGGTGCAGTCCTTCAGGAGTAACCCTGCTCCAGCACAGGCTCTCTCCTTGGGGCCATAAGGTCCTGCCAGGAGTCTTCTCCAGTGCAGGCTTCCGTGAGGTCACATCCTCCTTTGGACATCCACCTGCTCCATGGGGTCCCCCATGGACTTCAGATGGATCTCTGCTTCACTGTGGACCTCCATGGGCCACAGAGGCAGAGCTGCCTCACCATGGAGTTCACCTTGGACTGCAGGGGAATCTTCTCTCACCTTCCTTCTGCATTGACCTGAGAAACTGAAGGATTGTTTCTCTTGCATTTTCTCACTCTTTTCTTCTCCAGTTGCAATTGTGCAGGTCTTTCTCCCATTTTCTTAAATATCTTATTCCAGAGGTGCTCTCTCTGTCACTGATGGCTCAGCCTTGGCCAGGGATGAGTCTGTCTTGGACCAAGCAGACAGTGGCTCTGTTGGACATGGGAGGCTTCTAATGGCTTCTCAGAGGAGCCATCCCTGAAGCCCCACTGCTACCAAAACCTGGCCACACAAACCCAATACACTGTCATATACTTAACTAAGGAGAAGGAAGAAAGCTGCTTTTAAATTGAATCTTAACAAATTTATCAGAAATTATACAATTTAATTTATGTGTTATAGCAGCATACAGTACTGTATGATCCAACAGACATAGTCTGTCCATTCGGTCTTCCTGGGCAGCTATACATGGATAATTTAAAGGCCAAGGGGCTAAAATCTCCTAGATTATGTCACATGGGGTATGATAAATTTTCATTTCACTTCCATTTCTTCACAGATATCATTGGTTTCATCTACATTTAATGTTCATAGGCATGAAAATAGATTTAAGATTATTCATGAAGTCGTAACACTGAAGTTATTTTAGATGACTTTACAGATGGTGAGTACTAAATTTTTATGTCAACAAGTGCTGGATTTATGGCACAGATCCTTACCTGATCTAAAGCAATTAAGCTTTATTTGCATTAGTTATAGTAGGAGACAAAGACTTTCCTGTTGAGGTTAGGAAGCTGAGGTTTATGGACATAAACTCAGAGAGTCTCTGTTGCCATTACTCAAAGTAATACAACCTGTTTTACAAAGTAGCTGTTGGAAATTATTAGATCCATTCTTTGTCTCAGTTTTCATAAACACAGCTAAGTCATGTTAATGAAAAATTCTGTTTAATTCTACAGCAGCCCAGGTGACAGAAAATTCTGATTTTCACAATTTTTAAAGATTGAAACCATGATTTTGATAACCCTGATTTTCTCATATATTCTATTAACATGAATTAAAATGTAAAAGCTAGCTAAATCAGCGAGAGTTTTTGATGGGTACAGGTGTCTAATCTTCAAAACTGTCTTGTTGATTGAAGCTTTAACCAAACATATGTTCAATATAGAGTTGCAGAAGTTACTTAGAGGCCTACCTGGCATCAGTCTGCAGTCCTTCTGAGCCTTCAGGGATCTGACAATTCATCTACAATGCCTAAGTGACTAAATGCTTCAAAAAGACCTAGTAAAGATACACCTGGGGTGCTTCCTGGGTCCCTAAAGTAGACAAATCTATGTGCTGCTATATAGGACTATATTTAATCTCTCAGAAAACATTATTTCTCCATGGAAGAAGTGGGAGAAGTTTTGTACTTTGCTGCCATGATAATTGTGGTAATCTGTGATGAAAATATCACATTTCAAGCTCTGAACCTGTTTATCTCATCATCATCATCTTATCGTATGTATGGAGCAAATTTTAACATGTTCATTTAAGTAAATCCCCAAAAAGTTACAATGAAATTATACCCGTCTCTGACTAAAGGCAAACCTGATAACCAGTAGTATCTTGTAAACCACATGCTGCTTTTGAATGGTGACTAGTGAGAAGAAATATTTAAAATCATCAGGAGATATTTATAAGGGGAGGGGGAGAGAATCAACAGATTGGCATGGCTCTTCACAAGTCTCTAATGTGGAACTGACAGTCTCACCTGCACACTGCTCTTGGGCTGGCCCATCTCTACAGTATCAGCCACCACTATGGAAGGACTGGTGTCCAAATTTGCTTCTCACTGAATCAGTGATAGTGAGTGAATCTGTTATGTGCCAACATTTGAGCTCAGTACAAAGGTGAGAATGGGTTGCAAGTCAGTCACTAACTCAGCCTGTTACAAATTGCTGTACTATTTTGCATTTTCAGCAAACCCATTAATTTTTTTCTACTGTTTTATTTCAACAGGGACTCGGCATGTCCATGTCACAACTAGTGATATTTCTTCTAGTTCCATGAACCCTAAAATGTCTCTAACTGTATGTGGTGAATAAGGAACCTGTACTTCAGTCATATTCCCCAAAGGATCCCTTAAAAAGAGCAGATTTATGAGACTTCTATTGAACTAAGTAAGAAATTTAATACTATGTTCAAAGTTCACCTAGAAATTGAAGAAGCTGGAGAAGGAGAGACTTGGCATTGCTGTGAGGTAAAAGCTAAAACCTAAAGCAATTTTTTTGTGTCTCTATTATAATTTTTTTTTTTGCTTTCCATATTCTATTGTTATTTCTTCCAGTTTTCAGCCCTATCTGAAATTGCTTAATTTTTAATTTACAGAGGTTGTAACACTTGTAGAGTCCTAACTTCAGAGACTGCTCAAAACACTAGGATAACGAAAATCTTGTAAAATTTGATGGATTTCAGGAAAGCCATATATACAGATGTGCCATCATCTGTAGCATATCCAGTGATGTCTTTTCAGAACTGTACCCACTGGCATACATTGCAGTATTTACATAACTCCAAATTGGCTGTTAAATGTTGTAGATTCAGTGATCCAAGGCAAATAATTAAGGCAGACACTAGAAATGCATTTTGATGAAACTATCTGCCTTTTAAGTTGGCAAGTGAAAAAAAGAAGTGAATAGCAAAAGTGACAATCTTTCTTCTGATATCCAGCTAAAATTTGACATCACATTGAAATTGCTGTGGCACTTCACTGTACAAAAAAATATCTTCATTGTCTTATGCTGGCAAAATAAAAACAATTCTAAAGGAAAGAGTCATCTTCTTTCAAATTGCAGATATGCTTCTGTCCATTAATATTTCGCTTTTGTTCTCATTAAAAACTGGAGAAAAACTAATATTCCTTTCCAATACATGGTACTAGTGAGCTGAACTCCCTGACATTTAAGTTGTGGGTAGGTTGTTAATTTCATCTTCATAGCCAGATGAAATAGTCATCCAACAAATCTATCAAAATAAAGACTGCTTGTGGAGTATTGTAGGAGACAGTAGATCACAGCAAAAATTTCAGAACAGAAACTTGGCAGTTGAAATCAGTGACATCTATTAGTCTGCTTTAATTCATTAGCTCAGAACAATCACTCAAAGCTCAGTTTAAAAAAAGAATAGCATCATTTATATAAATAAGGAAAAGATGCACATTTGCCATAGGTAGGAAGAAGAGGAAGAGAAAGAAATTATAAATTTCCCTGCTTTGGGATGATGCCTTGGGTGTTCATTTTTATATTTTTCAAATCCTTTACTGCCTAGTGTAACTCTGAAGTTTCTTGTAGCCTGTTAGCTTCTGTTCTCCCATGCTAGGTAGACATAACAGAGCCTCTCCAGGCTTGCTCTCCAAGGACACTCAGACCACCCTAGGCCCAAAAATGTAAACCAACCTCTTGGAGAGGGGAGCAAGCTTGAGGAAATTACATTATTAACTGAAGCTTTAATTGGAGAATTAACCCTGATATGCAAATGAACCAAACTTATAAAAGTGTGAAGAACTTGTGACTTGTCAGTCGTCTAGGGGTCCATCTAGGCAATAGCCTCTGGACTCCCCAGGGTATACCTCTAAAGGCCTTTCAAATAAATACTTATCTTTATTCCCTTATTCCTGTCTAGTCTCTGTTTTTAGGTAACCACTTCAGGCATCAGGGATACATGTAAATTATTTGGGTTTTAGGAAAATATTTCCTCATATTCCATGGTTTTTATAGCAGTACTGGCTGAATCCTTGTATGAAATAACTAGGTTGGTGCAGGAGGCTGGGGATAGTGTTTGTTATTAAGGATAACTTAGCAGTGTATTTACACTGCTGGTTAGAATCAGCGTGGTCATTTCTATGCTATTTTGTTTTGATTTTACAAGATTGCACCTCCAGAGAGTCTGAGATTTCCTCCTTCCATCAAAAGTAAATGCAGGCATAGTTGGTTGAATTCTGTATTTCGATTCAGAGTTCATTCTTATAGTTATAACTACAAAATAATAAGCTTGATTTTTTGAGGAAATTGAAATCATTATAAAATAATGCCTAGAACAAAATTAATTAAGATATGCTTTATTTCTACAGCACATAATAGCCAACATCTTCATTCTTGCTTCTTTTGCTTCTTGGAGAAATAAGCCACAGTAAATGAAACCTGAGTTTCAGTAAACTGTTCTGGAATGTAGATATTATTATGAAAGGAAAATTGTGCTAGCATTATACTTCACAGTGCATTTAAAATAATCTCTTCAGTGTGTCTGTCATAATGAAAAATACTGAGTCTTTTGAAGACAAAATAATGCTACCGTCTCCCAGTGACAATTCCTAACCAAAGTTGGTTTTGCTTACTGGCTTTAAGGTTTGGACATTTTAGTGAGTTAGGTCACAAAGAATTGAATGAGTGGATTATATGTGCCCTTTTCAAAGCAGGGATACATCCTACAACATATGTTCAAATATGTTGTCTGGTCTAGGTTTAAATAGTTTAGAAAATGGGAATTTGTCTCTTAGTGTATCTGGTAGTACCATAGTGTAAGATATCTCATATAGCTCATTAAAATATGTTTTCTTATAGTAAGAATAAGCTACTTAACTCAGAATTACAATTTTCTTAGTTTATACACAGAATTTCATAGAGATTGAAATTACTTAGTATCAAACTCTATATATTCAAGTGATACATATGTACTGATATATATACATGTCAGAAAGCATTCTTAATTTCTGTATTTCAGTTTTTCCCAGAAACTCTTCTTTTTCTTTCTCCTGTTACTTAGAATAAGAAAACATTCCATGCTGAAAAGTATTGTGGCATATTGACATTTCTCATAAGCTGAAATGTGCCCATATCAACACTTCTTTTTCTTCCATATGCTGGATGAATATGTTACATAAAGGAACTTTTTCTAACTCTGATTTTTTTTTTCCTTCAGTGCAATCTCTGCAGCTATAATGTTGACAACATTTTAATTACCTTTAATTGGGAGAGATATCTGTTCCTTCTGATTTAAAAGGCTGTTTTCAAAAACAATTTAGAAAAAATTATTTCCTCTTATTTTTAAATTTTGAGATTATGTGTCATAGCTGTTTAATAGTTTGTCTTTAGCTATAGTTTGCATTACAGCACAACAGATGCTGAAGTTATTTCTTTTTATTTCTTTGCTAAGGTAAAGCTTCAACACAGAAACTAAAAATGTTCTAGAATTCCCATTTGGTCATAACTTTGCTGATGAAGAAGGAGGAAGAGTGACTGAGCTGCCATTTCTCACAGCTGGGTCTCCTTTTCCAGCAGGTTTGTCACAAATTAGAAACACTGGAAGAGCTGTGGTCAGTGGTGATGGCCGATTTTCAGAGCAGTCCAAAGCATTTCGCAGGTATTTTCTGTTCATTTCTGCCTGGTGATGCATGGCTAGGTCCAGTCCACTCCAGTGTTTAAAACCAGTATCTTAGATCTATATCTGAGCATTGTGCACTCAAGTCTGATTGGTATCACTCTGTGACACATAAAAGAGCAAGCATATGGCACTGAGACTATTAAAAGGGTTTTGAACAGTACTCAGAGTTCAGCTTTTTCTCAGTAATATGATCTGGTTCTCTCACAGACTAAACAAGGGAAATACAGAGGAAATAACTCTTGTACTGTAATTTCAGACAAGAAGGAGAGCCATGCCCCCCAGCCCAAACAGATCGCTTGTTTGTGTTCCTAGAAATTCAGGCATTCTTTTTCGGTGACCTAGCAGTTGCATTTCATCAAACTCCATCAGAGTTTTGCCTTGGTCCCCTCAAGACTGGATAATTTTATTTTGCTTTATGTCTCTTAGGAGGTTTTATAGCTTAAGTCAGAGAAGAGTGGAAGAGCTCTTATCCTAAATGAATATTCTACCATGAGAATATCCTAGGCTACTCCAGAATTTAAAGGTTTAGGTCAAGCACAGAAGTAATCTGTATATTCCTTGCCTCTTTTTCTGTGCTTTCAAAGTTAGTACCAAACAAAGCACTTAGGCAGAAGTTTCTTGAATATGAATTTGAGAAGTGTACTGCTGGGATATTCCTTGGGAATGTTCTTTGCTTTTTAGATTTATTCCTTTCTAGAAGAACACAGATATTTAAATATTTAAAAATGCTGCTCCTCCTTCTTAGGTGCATTTAACACAAGGACAGGTGCTTTTTCTTTACCTCTCCCCACGTTTTTTTCTCATTTTCAATTGCATTTTTCAGGGATGTGATTTCTTTCTCATTTTAGGGGCCATATCACCACTGTGTTATGCACTTCTCTGGGAGTACAAACAGGTATTCTACTTAAGCAGCCTTTCAGGAAGTGCTCAGCTGAAGGGTTGTGTGTTCACACTGTGTGTTCTCTGACATGTAATCTCCTCTCCTGAGGCCAATAACTCCAGCTGGCACAGTGTACAGTGAACAGCCACTGACTGGACCATGATCCAGTGGAAATACAAAAGTTGCTGTCTTTCTGAAAGAGTCCAGTTTTGTTTGAACTCCATGAGGCTCTGAGCAGAGATGTACTTGTTGAGTGATTTAGTATCATCCATAGCCTAGGAACTTTTTCATTGGAGTGTCATGTATTTAAATGCATACAAGTGGTGATAGAGTATTATTTACATGTTTTTATACCAATTTGTTATGTGTTCCTTTTTAATTTTTTTTTTCCTCTTGCCTGTGTTTCAGGCCCACTCAAATTATTTCGCTTATTATTCTTTATAATAGTGTCTCTTAAATTCTAATTACAATGCATCTATTTGCTTTTCCAAGCACTACAATATATTTTGGTCTTCTGATCATTCCAGATAGGATGAAAAATGAAAATATAATAGTAGTAGTTTATGAAATAACATATATTTTAACTGCTTTCGGTTTGGTAAACCTTTGATCTCTTTTTCCCCATAGTGAAAAGCTATGTTCTCTACATCGTTATGGGAGCTACCCCTGGGTCAGGAATGGATGCAGATGTCTATGTCATGTTGCAAGGCCCCTTGGGAGATACTGGAAGAAGAAAGTTAGAAAAGGAGATGAAAATTTCACTAAAGGAAAGGTATACTTATAAATTCTGCAAGGCATTTTCCACTTTTAGAACCCAGTCCAATCCATGTGGATTTAGTGGGACGAGGGAAGTCTACAAAGTCCACTTTGCAATGCTCTGTGAGTGTCTGTGTCTGTCAATATCTCTACCTTATGTGGGAAATACCAATCCTTATGTAGCTGGCACTCGCAATACTGACAGGTAAAAAAGTGACCATATGAAGTGCTGTTCGGTTTTGCACATATTGAAAGTCTTCAGCAGCATGCCATTGGTTTTCCTGCATATTTGCCTCACAATAAAACCAAAAAAAGACTCAATTTCCTTTTAATACCTCTGTTCTGCCCATGCCATTCTTCAGACTTTGGCAACTTTCCCTGGTTTCTGCTGTCTGCCCCTCAGTCTGGGTCTTGGTCTCTCTACAGACAGTCAGACACTACCCTCCAGAGTTTTCTTAGGTCTACCAGGAGGGTCATCATCCATTCACTGTGTGGGAGTGAGTCTTTTAGCTCACAGACATAGACCAGTCAAAGTCCAATATTGCTGCCAGAGATGCATTTCCTTGAGGCATTGTCAGTATAAGCAGAAATTACGGGGAATTTAGGTACTAAATGTGCTGCAGAAACATGGGTAGATTTACAGCAAATGGCATGTCTTTGACATAAAACCTTGTCCCCACTGGAAGCTCTGGACTGAGGGAGTGAAATTTTCAGCAGAAAAGATCACAAGATATTTTAAACGTGGAATAAAAAAATTGCTTGTATTTACTGTGGCTCCTTATTTGAAAACAAATTTGGGGATTGAAACAATTATATAAAGATTCTGAAACAAAAATCTGTGGCAGAAAATTTGGGTTGGAATAGTTAAAGTTTAGAAAAAAATCCATATGTGTCTTGCAACTAGTAAGTTATTTTCTTCTGTTGGTGTAGGCTGCCAAACAAATGAGAGTTTCTCTAAGGATGCAAGCTTCCAAATCAGCCTAGATTCATAGCCAAAGCGAAGACATGACATGTGTGATTAGGAGGAGCAGAGCTCCTAACTACCCCAGCCTAGTCAATTCAGTGGAAATTGAAAGTGGGTATTATCTTACTGGATTTCACCTACTTGAAATACATATTCATAACAAAAGTTGGAGAGTTTAAATCTTTAAGGGATTAAATACTGTGGAAAAGGCTACTCGGTTTTGATAAAAGTCACATTTGTCTTCCCTAAAGCTGAAGTTCAGATTACAGTTTACTGATAAGCTGATTTAACCAAATTTTAGAGCTATAGTCCTTTTGTCTAGAAGTTAGTTGTTTGTCTATGAAGTTAGTTTAATATTAGTTTTAATGGATTTCTCCTTAAATCATAGTTCCACAAATGAACAATCTTATTTCTAGACTGGCAGTTTTTAATGAAGGGGGCCCAGGGATGCACATCCAGAAATGTTGACTAAGAAAGCAGAAGTGAACCACAAAGATTTATAACCTGAAGGGTGCTTTATTAGTATTTGCATCTACTTTAGTTTAGCTCAGAATTTTTCTGTCTTACGGACTAAGATACAGATCTGGCATGTAGCCATATCTTCATTATTTATTTGACATTTTATAGGAGCAATGTGTGAATGTAACACAGTATCCTTATATTTCTAAATGTAGATATCAGCACAGGAGTATTTTAGGACACTAAAAAGAAATTGCTCATAGATAAGTAATAGAGAAACACATAAAAGTCTTGAGTCATTCTTTGTTCCTTGAAAATAAAGGTGTTTGGTTAATTGAAAAGTAAAAAATTATTCTGTAAGCAAGGCTCCTGCCTATGCAGCAGTGTTTTTTCATGATATGTTTTGGAAATTTCTCAGTATTTTCTTCCCTTTAAAACTAATCTCCAAAAAGACTCTCAAGTGTAGAATGTCTCTTTCTATACCAGCCCAATCACATATTGTGCCAGGCACCCCTGCAGTCAGAGTCTGCACTTGGTGGTTTAGGGGATTTGGAGTATAACAGCCAGAATTTGCATTCTGAATCTTAACAGTTGTTCTGACATTTTAAAATGTGCTTTTCCTTGCAATAATTTTTCCCCTGACTATACAGTAACAGCTAGTGAACTGGAACAGTGTTTCTGTTGGAAATCACATCAAAATATGGTGTTAATCTCACAGAATGTCAGGGCTGCTACAAGCAACAGTTTAGCTATGCAGAAATACATAGAAATGTTTAAATATTCAGTGAAGTTTTCAGTGGATTGGAAATAATTTTCTCTCATTTAACAGGTCTTTTATTTTCATGAGCTAAGTTACACAACAGTAAGAGTGAATTAGCATCTTATAGCTTAAAAGTTGCTTCGTGCCTTTCCAAAGTCCTTACACCTGTGAGACCATCAGAGAACTTGTAGGTGAAGTAATGTGCTTGATATTATTAATTCACCAGGAAGCCCCTGTAGCTCACCCCTGAGAGGGAGCAGCCCTGTCCTCAAGAGAGCTGAGCTTCTGGTGGTCTACTCAGACAAATGAGTGTGAGGACTTGTCCTGCCAGAACCATATTCTTTCAAATTGCTATGACATTGATGCCTTGTTTGATGTTCTCCCAAAAACTGTGAGGACAGACAAAGCAATCTCAATGCACTTCTTCATGCAGTTCAGCCTTCATGAAACCCTAATAGTGTTTATTCATGCTTCATGAGTCAGTTTAAGCCTGATAGATGTTACCTGCTATGAACACTTTCTTGAACGAAGTACACTCGGCTCAGACATTCTGGGGCCAGTTGTGTAAAATCCTTACAGTATCTCCGTGTTGATTCTGACAGCCAACACTTTTCAGCAAATGTATTTTACTTCTTTATATGGCCTTTGATAGACTTGCTGTATGCTCTGTCATATGGCTGTGAGTTATCCAAAATTTTCCTCCTTGAGAATGTGGGGTATTTTTCAGATCAGTTCCATCAAAAATAGTAAACTACACTGAATACGTTATGACTGATATTTAAGTATTTTAATCCAGGTTTTATGAAAGAGGCCAGTATTTTAAATACTCCACGTTATGGAAACACTAAGTTGTCTGAAAATTTTTACTTCATTCTATTGGCATTTGAAAAGATATATCCTTTATCCTGCCCTATATTTAGACATCAACTGCTCAGGTTGGTGCCATGGTAACTGCAGCACATACAAAAATTGTCAGTG
Source organism: Vireo altiloquus (assembly GCA_013396875.1). Lineage (NCBI taxonomy): Eukaryota > Metazoa > Chordata > Aves > Passeriformes > Vireonidae > Vireo > Vireo altiloquus. Next base: position 153,818 of record VZRF01007452.1, read on the forward strand.
AGAGGTGACTGTTGGTGTTCCGTTTCACTACTTACAGATTAAGCACAGACAATTAAAAAAAAACAACAAAACTTCAGGAAAAAGTCCATATGTGCCAGAAGACACTGAGGGTCAGAATGTGGTACAGTGTTCTGAGGCCATAATTAGGAAGCCAGTATTTACCTGTAATATCCACATCTCATCACACCAACAGTGCTGCTATTATGTGACTGCAGATAAACCTTCTCTTGGAAAGAATGCCTGACATAATCATTAAATAATTGCCAAATGTCATTGATCCAAATGTATTAATCACAGTGGTAGGCTGTTGGCCAAGTTACTGTTATACAGAAATGAACACTAAATCAATCTGGTCACCAAAAAATCATAGAATTGTTTAGATTGGAAGAGAGCTTTAAAATCAAGTCCAACCATTGACCCAGCACCACTAAGTCTACTACTGAACCATGTCCCTGACTACATGTCTGCTAAATACCTCCAGGCATGGTGACTCACCAGTTTCCCTGGGCAGCCTGTTCCAATGCTTGACAACCATTTCACTGAAGAAATTTTTCCTGCTATCCAATCTAAACCTCTCCAGGTGCAACTCAAAGCCATTTCCTCTTGTGCTGTTACTTGTTTCCAGGGAGAAGAGATCAACCCTCACCTGACTGCAGCCTCCTTTCAGGTAGTCTAGAGAGCAAAAAGGTCATGAGCCTTCTTTTCCCCAGGCTAAACACCCCCAGTTCTGTCAGCTGCTCCTCATAGGATTTCTGCTCTAGGTCCGTCACCAGTCGTGTTGCCCTTCTCTGGACATATTCCAGTACCTCAATGTCTTTCTTGTAGAGAGGGGCCCAAAACTGAACACAGGATTTGAGGTGTGGCCTCACCAGTGCCGAATACAGGGGGACAATCCTGGAATCACTGTGGTCCTGCTGGCCACATTATTTCTGTTACTGGTCAGGATACCTTTGGCTGTCTTGGCCACCTGGGAACACGCTGGCTCACGTTCAGCAGCTGTCAACCAGAATCTCCAGGTCCTTTTCTGCCAGGCAGTTTTCCAGCCAATCTTCCCTTGTCCTGTAGCATTTCATGGAGTTGTTGAGACCAAAGTGCAAGACCTGGCACTTGGTCTTGCTGTACCTCATGCGATTGGCCTTGGTCTGTCTGTCCAGATCCCTTTGCAGACCCTTTCTGCCCTCCAGCAGACCAACACTCCCACCTTGGTGGTGTCCGCCAGCTGACTGAGGGTGCCCTCCATGCCCTTTTCCAAATCATCAATAAAGGTGTTAAACAGGACTGGTCCCTGTACTGAGCCCTGGGGAACACCAGTAGTGTCCAGCCACCAGCTAAATTTGACTCCATTCACCACCACTCTCTGGGCCTGGCTATCCAGACAGTTTTTTATCCAGTGAACTGTGCACCCATTCAAGCCATGAGAAGCCATTTTCTCCAGGAGAATGTTGCAAGAAATGGTACCAAAGGCTTTCTTGAAGTCCAGCTAAACAGCTTTCACAGCCTTTCCTTCATCCACTAAGCAGGCCACTCTGTGATAGAAGATCAGATTGATCAAGCAGGACCTACCTTTCATAAAGCCACGATGGCTGAGCCTCATGCCCTTATTGTCTTGCATGTGTTATGTGATGGTACTTGAGAAGATCTGCTCCATGGCACCAAGGTCACGCTAACAGACCTGTAGTTCCCTGGATTCTCCTTCCAACCCTTCTTGTAGATGGATTTACTTTTGCTAATTTCCAGTCAACTGGGACCTGTCCAGTTAGCTGGGTCTGCTTGTAAATGATGGAAAGAGGCTTGGTGAGTAAGCCAGCTCCCTAAGTACCCTGAGGTGAGTGCCTTCCAGCCTCATGGATGCGTGTGTCTGTGTGCTGTAGCAGGTTGCTTTTCCCCTTGGATTGTAGGGGCTTCATTCTGCTCCCTGTCTCTGTTTTACATCTCAGGGGCTGGAAAAGTAACTGGTCTTACTATCAGAGACTGAGGCAAAGATGGCAATAAGTACCTCAACCTTTCCCTCAGCCTTTGCCTGCTCTGTTGGTGGCACTCCTGCTTGCTTGCACTCCTTCAGGACTTCTTCTATATACAGGGAGAGCTTGGCCACCATTGCTCCTGGCCCTGAGTCCTGCCACCTGCTGCAGCTCGAGCTGAGGGCTTCTTGCGTCTCTCCCTGCTACTGTTGAGGTTCCTTCGAGAAACTCACCTGTGCACCACACTGCAGTGTTCAGCTGCTCACCTTGGCCACTTCACTTTTGGTTACACCATGTTTAAATCCATTGAACAGAATAATCAATCATATGGGAACTAGGAAAATATGGAATACCACCATAGTGAAGGAAAGATTGGTGAAGGTTCTCAGCAACTGTAAGGAGAAATGCAGAAAGAAAGAACATAACTAAAGCTTTATAAAATCCTAGGAGACAGTGGCAAACACCTGAGTCGCGTGCAGTTCTCAGTGATACCTCCAGGATTGCATTTCCCAGTCAGTGGTTACTGGGAAGGTTACAGATTTGCAAGGGGCAGAGTCAGAATATACCACTGCAAGCGCTCAGCTTGCCTACACAGCACTGGCTGATGATTAGAGCTTTGTGAATAATTAATTTTGGTTTCCTGACATATTCTTACACGGCTAGAAAACAAGTAAAATTTCGCTGCAAAAAATTAAAAACTGAACAAAATTAATTAATGCTGAAATTAACTGCAAGAGGGTAGTACTTCATTTAGTCTACATAGATCTTAAAAATAAATCACATAAATGACATTTCTAAAGCTGAAATGCATCTCACTTAGTTTTACTTGCCTGTATTGTACACATTTGTTCTAACATGATGGTTTAAGCATCTGCTGCAGAAAGGGAGTGATGGTTACCTTCTCTATTAATTTAGGCATTTATCTTGAAACTAGTTAACCTCGGAGAATACCTGCTGCTTTCTTTTCAGGAAATTTTCTTATTATATAGACTTATTTTAGATAGACCAAGCTGGGTAAGTGAATTTTATGCCCTGTTCATTTCAGGGTTTTGATAAACAAGGTCATTTTAAAATAAAATGCAGCTAAATTTATTAGCTTGATTTATAAAAAACCTTAAAATAGTTATGGTTAATACAACTGCATTTTTCAGGAAATAAAATATTCAGTAATTTTCCTCAATGCTGCAAGAACTAAATTAAATTCTGTTCAAGTTAAATAGTTTAGAAAGTATGTTTAACTCCAAATGAATGGCTACCACTGATAAAGTCTAAGTCTAGCTGGAAAGTTGTTTCAAAACTTAAGGGTGCTCTTTTTTTCTTTTAAATATTAGAGATTCACACTACTTTCTGTCTAAATATTTCAAACTTTAACTTCTAGGAACTGAGTTTTGTCACACTCTTGACTGTTAGTTTGGATACTTCTCTTACACCAAATTTCTACTGCCTTTGACAGAATTTATGACAATAAGAAAATCAGTATGTCTTTGATAAGTTAAATAGATTATTCTGCTTGATTCACTGAAAGGAAGGCTTTCCAGTGATATATTAACTCTCACAAATCTTCTCAGAGTACTCTTCAATTTAGCACTCTAGTTCTTCAAGTGTCATAACTGGAGATTGTATTTGCATAATCTCTGAAATCTTGTTTTTTTCCAGATAAATCATGGAAGTACTAAAGTGCATAAGGTTATTAACTGGCCTCACTGCAATGAAATGTGCTTGAAAATATTCTCTGTTTACAGCTGCACTTGGAGACATACAAGTTAGACATTTTATTATCCCATTATTATATTTGATTATAAAGTCTTAATCAAAGTATTATACAATGATATGCATTACTGAAGTTGAAGAAAATTATATTCATCCTATTTTCTTTGCCTGTTAAACCAGATCTCAAACTTGGACTGTTATTAAATCAATTCAACAATCAGGCTACATCAGATGGGGCTGAATCTGCCCAAAGTGATGACTATGTTTTGTTTGTTTGTGTTTTGCTGTTGTTGCTTTGGTTTGATTTTTTAATCTCTTTTGTCTGATATAATTTATGATTACAACTTTGGATGTGGCTGATGATACTGCTCTATGTAGCAGTCCTTTTCCATTTTATTAAATACATTTTACTCAAAGTCTAATTGAAATGTCTTTAACTAGTTAGCTGAATGGTCATAACTGCTGATCATTTTAAGATGCCCCTATTCTTTCCTGCTCGTGTTGCTGTTGCGTGCATAGAAATCATATTTCAAAAACATTTCTTTCCAGATATACTAAGCAAATTAACATAAGGTCAGTTGAGGGCAAATATATTTGGGGTTTTTCACCACACCTATTATTTCACTGATTCTTCACTAATCTTGTTGAAGATTGATAAATGTGTTGAAGATATGATAAATGTGGGTTATCAGAAACATCTAATTATTCATTCATTATAATTTACATTACTTTTTTCATGCAGAGGTAAAAATTTTCAATGAATTTATAGCTGAAAATTTAACGTTATACATGCTTGCAGAAATGTGAGTCTAGAAGAAAATTCGGGGTTGGCTTTTTCAGATGCATGAAACCCCCTTTTTTAAAGAAGCCTTTGTATGGAACACTGACTAAAAGGCAGTGGGGGCAGGGTCAGAGGCACTGTTCATCCTTCCTCTGAGCTGAGCCATGACAGTACTGCTACCAGTGCTTGTCGTCACTGCTTCTTACCACCCCCGTGTTTCCACCTCTGAAGTCTGCTGGCACAGTGACAGACATTTGCTCTGTTCAAATGTTTATTTAGTTTAAGCAGTTAATAATATGCTAGTGATTTGGGCTTTTTCACTTGGTCCATCTTGATAAAATTTGGCTGGAGTTGATTTTGCGGTTATCGTGGCACAACTAAAAAGGTGATAATGTCCATCTAAGAGAAGGTAGTGATGTGACAAGCATTTGGGACAGGGTGGAGAACTGTTCAGCACAATGGGAAGAGCTCATAGGACCACGGTCTGTAGGGGCAAAAGTAATTTTTCTCTTTTTTCTCCTTTTCCGGGAAGGTTCACACACTGTTTCTGATTTGGACTCAGTGTTACAGGAGTTTCTCCAGATTAACAAGTGAGATCAAAATAATCAGGCAGCAAATCAATAGGTTCGCTAAGCTTAATAGAAAAGTTCCTTTATCTAGACACTCTGAGTCCTTTTCCAATAAAAGCCTATTAAAATGATACTAACATTAGCAGTATGGGAAATCGCTTGTGCATACAGGTTGATGAAATGAAGCATATGGTGTGTCTTGACTTGCCATTTTCAGTTCTGCTGGGAATATCGTCATTAACCAACCATCAAGTCTCAATAACAAGGCTGTAAAATGATTGGCATTTATAAAGGTAAATATTGCACAGTGACTGTTCAAATGCTTCTTCTGTTACAAGAGCTATTGCAGCTGCTGCAAACAGTGATGTGTTGCCAGCATTGACACAGAAGAGTACTGAATAGAGTCAAATTGGGTCACAGATTTAAAGAAAAGGCTCAAAACAGGGATCCCAGGAAAAGAAAGAAACATTTGAAGGAAATCTGAAAAGGAGTTAAGAAAAAAAACAAACTTTAAATATTCTGAAATGTTTGCTGGAATGCTTGTTATAAAGGAATTTTTTAGTTCTTATTTTCTGAGCCAAGAAATATGAAAAGTGCCACTTCTGGTTTTTCTAGGGCAGCTCTTCTGGGTCACAGAGGATGTATGACTCTACCGTTGTCAATCTTAGCTGCTCAGTCTTGGAGAATATCTTTCTTTCTGCAGGCAATGTTAATTAAGAAAATTTAGTGGGCTGTATATACACACAAATTGCTTTAATGGTATTCTGAGAAAATTCAATATAAACTCTGCTGAATTAGACAATATGTATTACTATCAATATTTAGGGTGACTTTTCTCCATTCAAACCTAATTTGCTAGTAGCAAGAAAAAAACAAATAACATTTTTTTCCCTAGGGGAAAATGATAAAGATCAATTTCATATTCTATAGGTTTGCTCATCTTCTGTGTGTTTTCTTCCCCTCTCTTTCCCTTTTTGCAGAAGAATTAACTCTCCAGTAATTTAAAATTTTACAAACTTTATTTGTAAGTCAAATAAAAGATAGAGTATCATGTGACATAAAAGACCTGTCAACAACTTGAATATTTAGAAAATTTTATGTCTAATCCATGTTCTCATATGAATCTACAAAAATATTTGCTACATTTTTAATAAAAATTTTATTTTATAAAATTTTAATGAAATATTTGTCATAATCTGCCTGTTCGCAGACAACTTGAGAGGAGAAAAGTGAATTAAATTTAGCAAATAAATTATCTCTAGCCAATTGTTCTTAGCTCTAACGATTATAGTTGCTGCACTTTCTCTATTCTTTTTTGGTCTCTTGACTACAATAAAGCTCATTACACTATGTAGATTTTCAAGTGTACACATAAAGAGAAAATGTAATCTTGTCTGTGAAGTGAGTTTACCCCAATTAACACAATTTCTAATCTACTTAATAGTTTCTTAACTTGCAGTTTATTAGATGTCTGAATAGTCTGCAGATTTGATAGTGGATTTTGCGAGATTTTATATGCACTAAAGTGAGCTTGTTAAAATGGCACATTGAGAAATGATAAAGTAGTATGTGTAACACAAAACAAACATCAAAGTTTTTACAAATGTTTATTTCATCTAAACATACTTATTTTCAGAGGAAAAAGGATTTGGAAAACCTTGTGTGTTAACTATATATACAAACATGCTGTTATCTGTGCCTGCATCCTCCACGTTATGGATAACCCATAGTATATGCTGCCTCTGATTTATTAGGTCACTAAGTTAATAAGTACTAAGAGTTTGTTAACCATCAAGCTTGGTGCAAGTCAAACCCAACTTGGCACAAGTCTAGAAGCCAGCAGAATATTGTCTGTAGTTTTCCTATATTCCTAACTATCCTTTCCAAGAGCAGATCGCTGACAACAGATTTTTTTAGAGATGCTGATGATCATGCCACTAAATTAGTCATTCTCTGGAAAACTCTTTTCTCTTAAAAAGAAATTATTCTAAAAAGTATCTGACAAGAGCTTTCTCTTGTGTTTCCTATAAAATAATTGATTGTGCTTGTTTTGGCTGGGGTAGAATTAATTTTCTTCCCAGTGGCTGGTGTGTGGCTGTGTTTTGGATTTGTGCTGAACACAGTGATGATAATACAGAGATGTTTTTGTTATTGCTGAGCAGGGCTTGCACAGAGCCAAGGCCTTCTCTGCTGTTTGGGCTGCTTTTTGGGTGGGGAGGCTGGGGGTGCATGGGAGGGTGGGAGGAGACACAGCCAGGACAGGTGACCCCAAGTGACCAAGGGGATATTCCAGACCATGTGACATCATGGTCAGTATGTAAAGTGGGGGGAAGAAGGAGGAAGGAGGCACATTTGGAGTGATGCATTAGTCTTTCTAAGTAACCACTACATGTGCTGGGGCCCTGGCCTCTTGGGGATGGCTGAACACTGCCTGCCCATGGGAAGCAGTGAATTAATTCCTTGTTTTGCCCTGCTTGTGTGTATGGCTGTTGCTTTCTCTATTAAAATTTATCTCAACCTATGAATTTTTAGCTTTTACCCTTCTCGTTCTCTCCTTGATCTTGCTGGTGGGAGGGCAAGAGAGCAGCTCTGTGGGGCTTGGATACTGCCTGGGATTAAACCTCAACATCATGCATTAACATAAGCATAATAATTTGCAAGACCTAGCAGCAATTTTAGGATAAATTTTCATATTTTGTGAACTTAAAATATTTTATTACTAACAGACACAGGGTTCTGTATGTTTCTTGCTTCAGTCTGTGTTTTTCAGTCATCTCCTGTATGTATTTTTAATCTATTTTGTCTAATAAGTATTTGCAGTCATGATGGTATAAATTTACCAATCCAATTAAACCTGGAATAAAGGAGTGATCAAATTAATATCACAAGGTAAATTAAGAGTTCAAATTAATGGTATTCAATCATCAAATTAGTCCAATAGGTAATAAAATAAAATTGTAGTGTTGACTAAACCTTATTTTTTTTTTTATTTAGCTAAGGAAAACATGAAGAGGAACCTCTTTTCCTGCAATTCTGCACTCCATCTAGAATTTTCGCTGTTGCAATGTATTTGCTCTACTGCTAAATTCATTAAGCAGCTGATAACCTTGACTCCTTGTAAGGAAGTATAGCCATTCAAGTGACTTTTTCAGATTTTTTCCTTAATATCATTGTCTCATTTTCCCATTTCTCATTATAACTTAAGAGTGATAATGAAGATGTGATGATTAGATGGTGCATTGTAGTAGTTTTTGTCTAACATGACCTTTCAGTCCAGAAGTTATGGAGTAATTCAGTGACAGGTTGATTATAATTTTTAGGAGGCTGTAAAAGGTGTAGTTCACAAACACACACACTTTCATATTCACATGTACATACATTAATGAAAAACAAGAAAAAAATGTTGAAGAACAAATTTAAAACTTTTCTGTTTCTGGGGATTCTTTTAAAAGTGGATGGTCATATATTATCTGCAATTTTAAGCTCAGTATTTTAGCTTATGCTGTGTTTTATTAAGGTGCAAGCTGGTTAGGCTTTGTGATGTAAATTTTTCATTAGTTCTTCAGCTGGAAAACCTGTCCAGGAAAGAAGCTGTGACAGGTGGAGCAAGACAACTGCTATTCTCTGTTTCATCTCTGCATTAAACTGTAAGGGTTGCTGCCCTCTTGCTCTGCCAGAGCAACTTCAGTGTGAATTATGTTGGGAAAGCTTCTCAGGACTCGTGTTTTCATCATTATTGCTACCTAGTCTCTTCAAAAACATCTTTATATTTTTAAATCATGCTGGAAATTCCATCACAAATAACACCAGATTTTAACAGTTAACAACCCCAGTAGAAATGAGAAGATAATTTATAAATCTATAAAGCAAAAAAATGTGGAAAGTCTCTGTGCCAAGAATTTAATGCCTGTTTTTCTGCTGAGGAAACGTGAAATAGGTGTAACATTCACAAAAACCCAGAATCACATATTGTGAAAGTATTTAATGTCTGATATATCACAATTTTCTTTAGGAATCTTACTTTAATGTTCTAAACATTGTAAAAATATTGTGGCCTTTTAACTGATAGAGAATATCAGAACTTATTTTAACATAGTTTTATTGAATATTTTTCCTTAAATTCAATTACTTATATTGAAACTAGTCCCAAGTTAATCCAAATCTGGAACCAAGTTTGTCATTCTTTCCTGAGAGATTCTTTCTGCGATGCTCATTTCTGCCCTTCTCATTCCCTGTATTTCATCTCTGAAATGGGAGCCCTTGGGGTTTATTTTGTTGAGAGTAGGATATGTTTAAAAAAAATTCCCTGTAGATCATTAAACATCAATTTTGGGAAAGGAACTGATAGTTCTGTGTGAGCAAAGAGGTGGTTTAGCTGTAAATTGCAGAACCACAAAGGGAATAAATACTTCTTAATGGAGGCATTTAGCAGGTTTGCACTTGTCATCTTTGGTTCTATTGGTATTTATTTAATTAATAAAAACCCCTGATTTTCTTCTCACTTTTGTATTTCAAAATACACGGATAATTTAGTTATACAGTTCTGTTTCCATATGACTTTTTTGATTCTGAATTTTTCAGGTGGATATTTTTCAAGTGGAAGCAGTAGATATTGGTATTCTGCAAAGAATGGTTATGGAAAAAGGGAGAGGCACTGACTGGCTTCTGGAGAAGATTATTGTGGAAGAGTCAGCATCTTCAGGGACAGAAATGTTGTTTATGGCTCTGACATGGCTTAAAGACAGACATGATGGGAAAAGATCTGCCTCAATAACTCTGGATGCCACAGGTCAATGCTATCTTCAGACTATCATCTAAGAAAATTCATGCCAAACTTGAGAATGCGGCTTTATGATTTGCTTCTACGAATAAGTTATGGTTTAAAATATTCCAGTAGAATATTGTCATAATACAGGGAATTTGTGCGTCTGAACTCTTTGTGGTTTAGTATCACTTAATAACCACTATTTGCCAGAGGATAATTTCTGTTTTGTTACTCCAGATTTTCAGTGGTGTAAATGGCAACAAATTTGTCCTGGTCCTTTTTACAAACTCCTGCCTCTCCAAATCTTCTACACTTTCAAACTGTTCTTTAAGCTTCTAATAACAATTATCTGCTAGGCAGAGGGAAAATGAGGTAAAAAGTAAGGAAAACTCTGTTTAAGCAGTGAAGAAAATATCTCCATTGTATTCAAGATGATTGGTTTATGTTATTTAAGCGACACTGTTTGGACAGCTTTTGCCAGAAAATGGAGATACTTTTGACTGAGACCATGTGAGGCATCAGGCCACAGAGAAGCAGTTTTGACACCAGTGCCTGTGGCTCTTTGTCAGGGCAGGGAGGGAATGTACACCCTCCTTCCCTGTGGGATGGTTTCAATCCAAGCATAGATTTTAATAAAATCTCGTGTGCAAGCCGGGAGGAACCACAGAACACTCCAGCAAGATTAGTAGGCACCAAAGCCCAGACTGTTCCTCTAAGATAGATGTATTTATTGTCCTGCCTCTCTGGGAAGTTAATTGACAGTATAGAGCAGTCCTTGAATTACAAACCATATTCTATTTTTTTTTCTTCCAAAATCACAAGGCATTTGCTGGCACTTGTCCAGCAATAGCCTCTTGAGACTGAAGAAGATTCCAGTTCAATCCATTTCCTCTGCTTTATCATCTCTAACTTTTGATCATTTGAAACCAGAAAGAAAAGGAGAAAACTGTTAATGTACAAGAGCAAATAATTTCAGCTTTGGTTTAGTTTGTATGTTGGGACTTTTCTGATAAAATATAGGAATATTTAGTTCTGTTTCTACTAGACTTCATTGATTTGGACAAATGATCCTGAGGGTTTCTTTATACAATAATTGGCGAATCCAATCATTGATTTGGACAAATGATCCTGTGGGTTTCTTTATACAATAATTGGTAAATCCAATCATTGATTTGGACAAATGATCCTGTGGGTTTCGTTATACAATAATTGGCAAATCCAATCTTGGTTATGAAATTGAAAGAAGTCTTATTTTTGGTTCAGGTCAGTACCTAATGTTTACAGGCAGCTTTGATCTATCCCAAAACCTGATGAAACCAATGGGGACTAATATCTGTGGGAGGAACATCAACCCCTAGAATGGGCATTAAAAACATCCAATTAGTGCTCATTCATCTGGAGGATAAGTTGTACAAATGAAACAGAAATGCTTTAAGATGAAAAATACTTGAATCTTCATGTTACAACCATTTTCCTAGTAAAGAGCCAGCCCTAGAGTCAGTTCATTTAATAGGATGATATTTAGGAGATGATACTTTAATAGAAAATCACACTGTACGCTTCCTAGTTAAATCTTTAATCTAAATTATTTAATACTCAGTCAACTGTCTCACTAGACATGAATACAGACCTTTATTATCATAGAGACACTGTTCAACAAAAATATTAATTTGATCTTTATTTAATTAGAAGTTTAGGAGAGGAGGAGCACATCTGCCTGGCCTTTAGGAAGAGTGCAAATGAATTCAGGTATAGTTTCTCTCATTACATTGACTGTTTCATTCATCAGTTCTGAAATAATAATGTGAGAATATTTTCATCACAATATATCATTATACTTACTAGTACTTACTAGACAATTGTTTCCCATTTCTAATGGTAAAAAATGACAATAAACTTAGGGAGGTGCTCAATACCCAGGTGACATGCTTATAAAATAATATTCCCCGTGTTGAACAAGGCATGTCTTAAATTTTATATCAGATAGCTTTGTTAATATATAAAAACAGAAACAGCCTTCATTTTTTTTCATTTTTATTTTCCTTATTTTATTTTTTCAGAAGGCAGATAGAGGATTTATTTTACAAAACATCAAGAAAAAACAAAACCAGAATTTGAAAAGTTGTCAGAAAATATATCTAAGATGATTATGGTTTTTTATGGAAGCAACAGCAAGTCAAATCCAGTTTCCATGGAAAACAAAGTGGAACCTCAGACTGAGAACCACATAATATATGATGTAAAATAATATGTAGATTTGTCTATATTTAAATTTTCTTTGAGTTTCCTTTTAAAAAGAAATAATCATGTTGTGCTGTAAATACTGGAGGTATCATAATTGAAGTATTCATTTGCATGCCAGATTTCATTTTTAATTTCTAGCTTTCTCAAGTTCATGATGATCAAGCATAATATTTTTTTCCCCAACAAATAGTCATAGTTAATAATGCATATAATTTTAAATGGCATTAACATTACTTATTCACATTGGAAATCAGTTGTATGTAATTTGAATTTGATAGAAGAGTTACAATGAATGCCCCTAGAGGATAAAGCTAAAATGTCCTTAAGTGCCTACAGTCAACTTGGTCCTGCTGCTTTTGAACTGAACAGGACTTTTAGCACCAAGACTGATGCAAACGGGTCCAGGACTGTGCTGACTCCTTCAGAGCAAACTTCCTCTCCTCCTGTAAACTATCTATACATTTATCTGTATATCTCTGTTTGGGTGCTAACTCATTGTTTTGTTGATTCCTAGATACATTTACCATTTGGTTTGGGAATGCTTTATAAAGTGAGATTTGGTCTCCAGAGTTTGGAAAACAACATGTTGGAGTTGTCTCTTCATCACTTTAAAATACAGAACACATCAACCCTGGGTACCTTTAGTCTCACCATAAATAAAACACTTCCTCTTTCTCCTAATGGAGACAGATGGATTGAATTCCCTACACAGTGGCCATTAAAAGAAGCACTTTCTGGTAGGTATATATCTACTTCAAAGCAGCAGAGTGGTTCAGGAGGTTAACATGTCCTAGTATTACAGTGGAAACCTTTATCAAAACAGAAATTTTTATTGTCTTTATTTAATGATTCATAAAGACTGGATAAGAATTTAAAATGTATGAAGGAAAATATTACCCACTCAGCTTAATTTCTGTACCATAAAGTGCGAAATGCAATATTCATTTGATTGCACAGAAGCATTATTATATTTTAAAAAGAGCAGTTTATAAGAAATATCCTTTTCTTGCAACATTGTAATATTTCTATTCTCTTTTGTTTAGTCCTCAGCTGCTCATATTACTGACATTAACAACATGGTTTTTTATAGATCATTTACTATTAAGTGATTTTGTTGTTTGTTTGCACATTCCAAACAAATATTCTCAGTAAATAACAGCTCAAAACTACATATAAGCTTCAGCTTTATTACCTTTATACACTCCAAATATTTATGCCTCCTAAAATTAGCTCAACAATTCTTACGTTTGTCACCTTGGTTAAGTAAAATGAAAGAAATCCTTTCACCTAAAATTCACCCTATTCTGTAATGTGATGCTTACTGAATGCTGCCATAAGATGGAACAAATACTAACTTAATTAACAGACCAAAAAATGATACTTAATATTCAAATAATTTGTGCCAGGGTTTTATGCAGAAAACAAATGAATTATTTGGGTAAAAAATAAGTCAGCTCATCTAAAGTGAGCTGAAGTAGATGTAAAATGAACTGCCCACTTTGGGTTGGAAACTAGTCACTTTGGGTTGGAACTTATGGCCCAGTTTCAGTGAGGCGTTTGAATGAGTCCAAAAGTAACTATGTGAATCATCTCAGAAGAAGCAACAGAGATTGAGGTTTGGGTTTTTTCCATATTGTGTCTGTAATTTAAAATGTAAAATTTGTATCCAGGCTTTAGATTTTATATTGCTTAGAGGTGTTATTTTCACTTGACCACTTATACAGTATAGGTACAGAACAGGGCTCAATGGCTTTCATCTCCTACACACAAGATTGAAACAAAGAGGACCTTCAGATTAACATAAAACACATGAGTGCACCCCTTGCAAAAAACTGATCACTGTCAAGTGCAGAAGTATTTGGGATTCAAGTACAAGCACACAGAAATGAGGAGAGAAAGATGCAGTATGGATGATAAAGGTGCAGTGAGACTGGAGTCCTTATGACCTTGGCTCTGTCTCTACCACTGACCTCTTTGTTGAAGAAAAAATTTCCCCTTTCTTTGCCTTTTTTTTTCCTTTTTTCTTTTTAATTATATTTTTATACTTTGTAAAAATTTTTAGATTAAGAGATAAAAAAAATAACATAAAAGGAATAGGTATTATATTACTTATATGTTTAGGTAAAAAACCAAACAAATGAAATAGCTAATGTCTGTGGGTTTTATTTTTTCCATCCATGTTTCAGGTGTCTTCAGGGAGGGATCTGTAACCAGTGAAGAAAAAAAACTAGGACAGTGATTCCCCCAAATCTTTGCCATTTATGTCTGAGGGAGCTTTAAGCAGCTCCACAGCAGGTGGTATACATGGAGTTCAAAGTGTTCTTTACACACAAACTTACTTGCAATTTATTGTGAAAAACAGATATGCTTTTTGACAGCTTTCTAAATCTATTTTCTCCCTTTTTTTCAGCTAAAAGCAAAACCAGTATTGCATTAATTAGAATGGAAAGCAGCTAATCACACTCACCATAACCAAAAGCCATGGTTTTTTTTTTTTAAATTTCAGATACAGCTCTGTCATTCACAGAGTGCCTTATCATTTTATCTCAGTTATATTTTCTTTTTTAAAAGAAAATTCTGCTTGGGATTGTGAGGAATCATATGCTAATGGCCAATTGAAGCCATCAAAATGCAGTTGACAGAGTACAGACCCTCGAGACCTGGCAGTGCACACATGTGCCTTTGGGTGGTATTAATGAGCAGTGGCCTCCAGCTGAGAATATACATAAATAGTTTCCCTTTACTGTACCTTCCTTTGAGATGCTTATACCTCAGGAATCCCCAGGGATAACATGGTGCTGTCTCTCTCTTCTCACACAAGGGACTGTTCAGAAAGTCAATTTTGCACTACTGTATTTTTTGAGGCAAAACAATTAAATATTGAAAAGATGAAATAAAAAAACTATTATGCCACTTTCGAGCTGATTATTTTCACAAATTTAATAGAGAGCCATAATTCACGTGGATATTATGAAACAATTAGAATTTTATGAAATTAATGGAGTTATAACATTGGTATATGTTACCCTG
Organism: Vireo altiloquus; assembly: GCA_013396875.1. Lineage (NCBI taxonomy): Eukaryota > Metazoa > Chordata > Aves > Passeriformes > Vireonidae > Vireo > Vireo altiloquus. The sequence goes on from VZRF01007452.1 coordinate 168,878, forward strand.
ATTGTATGTAATTTCTTTTCAGAGATTTCTTTAATCTTTCCCCTTTCCAATCGATTCAGTACATTAGAGAAATAAAATCTTGGTTGCTACACTTGTCCTATGAAGATCTGATCACAATACAGACTGATCACAATAAACAGAATGATTTTTTACTTTTTCATTTGTACCCCTCTTACATACTCTTTATTCTTAGTGCTTTTAGCCTACATACTTGTAACTTTCCAAGTCTGATAACTTAACTGAGATCCACTGTACTGTTAAACCAAGAAACCAAACAGTCTGGAAACCCCAGACACCAAAGTCCTCTCCAAAACATATTTTTGTAAACTAAAATAAGCCCATCCAAGGAGAAAGTTCCTCAGAACGAAGAGTTCACTCGAGCCTTTCATTGAAAAATCTTTGATAAATGCATTAATTTTGCAAAGTCTGTAAGTGTGTATTTCAGTGTGACAGTGTTCATGTATTTTCAGGGTATTCTGCCTAGACAAAGTGCTGTACCCAAAAATCCTGAAATAAATACTGAAGTAAAAACCCCTTTTCCCCATGAACCATGTTTTGGTTTTAATTTTAAGACCAGAGAAAGGCAACACTACTTGAACAAAGATCACTAAGAATTTTAGCCCTTTATTACCCTTGCCTATATTAATCTCCCTCAATTGCCTTTCTTTTTATGATGGACTCTCCCAGTGTTTTCCACTCTCTGGTCTGACCCAAATTTCATGAATGCAGCCTGTGCTTGACTCTAGTGCATCAGGGCCATGACGAGTCTACAGATCTAACTTTCCTTGGCTGGACTCACCTGGAACCCCCAGCCATGATGAGCAGAGGATGTCCAGGTCGAATCATGCCTGAGCCATGTAAGATGTGCATCTTTCTCTAGCTGTCTCTCTGCCCCTCTCTTTTGCACAGACTTTGGACCTGTTCTTTGGCCTTATTTTCAGTCCTTCTCTGACCGTTTATCCTTCTGCTCCCATCTCAATCACCAGGATGGATCCAAGGTCTTTTTCACTGTTTGCTGCATCTGGGGCTGTTGACAGCTCTGCCTGCCCCACGCAGATGCTGCAGAACCTGGTCAGAGAGGGCACTGCCTGAGCTGGGGTGCTGCTCTGCTCCTGCCTTGTCCCCTCTCATGGGGCAGGTCCACTCTTGCTGCTCTTTGACACAGAGATCCAAGAATCGAACCTTCCAAATGCAATTCCTTCATTTTTGTTTTGGGCTAGTCCAGCCTCGCTTCTCAAGTTTCAGATCTGGGAGACGATGGCAAGACAATCACAAGACAAAATTAAGGAAACAGTTGCAAAAATTTTGACTTTTACTATTTTTTTCAAGTGTTTGAAATTTTAATTACATCCGACTGTACAATGCCATGTCGTCAAATAGCTGTGCAAGGTTGTGGCACAGTCTTAACAAGATCTCTTTTTGCTTGATATTGCAGTGGTTACACATCATCTAACAGTATTTTCAAGAAAATTTTCAAGAAATATTTTGAATGAGAGAAATTTAGTGCATATGACTGCATGTATATATGGTACTTATGGTGACACGGGACAGATCCCTTCTCCAGACATTTCAGAATGCACAGCAGGGAGAGAAAAACAAGGTATTCTGTCTTAAAGTATTTTAAGATTTACCTTTTAATTCATTCTTATACTTCCTCCATATAATTTTCCAATGTTCCCATACATTGGAAACCTATGTGACATGGTTTAATCTTACAATACTGAATAACTTTATTTCAGTCATTTCTAGTCATCATGGATGCTGTTGACTTGGGAGAACTGGAAAAAATTGTTACTTTGATCAGCAGTAAAACAGGTAAAGTATTTTTCATTTTCTAGTCGGTGATGTAAATCACACAGTTAGCCTCCTGTTAAAGGCAATAAAGTCACTGCCAGAGTTAAATCCTAATTAATTCCTTTTGACTATTTTTGCTAAAGGGTAATATTTTATAAAGCAAAATCCTACATTTTGACAAATTAAAACCCTTGGATCTAAAGGTTATAACATTATTGCATCAAGAAAGTAAACTATTCTTTTGCATTCAAGGAGAAAGTACAGAAAACTAAAATGAATAATTATATTCTGCGCTTAATACATGTTATACTAATAAGTTATCTAGGAGAATAATTATCACTCAAGTAAGAAATTGGTATTGTTTAATTTTCCTTCTGTAATTCAATTATTTTCACTGTTTTCCCCACCTATTCTGTTTTCTCCCTGTGACACTCAGTAGGAAATTTTACCTCTGGCAGTCAGCAGGTTTTGTCACTGAACTTCCTTAAAATTGTCTTGACCTCAACATCTTTTTGCTTTATCTGTAGGATGACTATCATGCTACTAATTCAAAGAATTACTCATAAAGTTTTTTGAAGTCCATTAATGAAATTTGCTATATGATTGCATGCCATTACAGTGTATTACAGTTGACTGTTTTCAGGCAGTTTTCTAGGGAAACAAGGGTTCTGTGTTTGCACTCCATCTTTTTTGTTGTATGCCCATCTGTAGGCTCCTCATAAAAACCTTTTAGACACAACACCTGATTTCAACCAAGCACATAAGGTGACATTCAGGCAGTAAGGGTGTCCATACTCCTTGGCTGGTCAACACATCCCACAGCCCAGCACAGGCTGCCTTGGCCAGTCCCGGGGGATACAGTGTGGAGCTGCAGTTACCCTAGAGGGGAAGGGAAGGAGGGGGACAGCCCTGCCATGCTGCTGCAGGGAGCCAGGCGTGTGGCTCACTGCTTTTGTTTCCCACAGCTTCAGTTGTGAAAGTTAACTACAGCCATCTGTCTGACTGACAGTCACTGAATGTGGCAATTGCGTGTTGCCAAAGGGCACCACGGAGAGCGTGACAGGCAAGATTTCCCATTCCGGTTTGAAAACACAGTTCAAGGAGAGACACTGGGCTCATTGCCTCTGCAAGAGAGGATTGGGCAGAGGTATAACAGATATTTCTCCAAAAGTGTTTCTTAGATGATAAAACACTTCAGATGAGTAAGGGTGTCATTATTGTAACTAGACTTGTTTGAGCTGAGACTAGTTTGGAGCAAGACTTTGAAACAAAAATCCCAAACCCCATAAAATGTCTTTAAAGTCAGGTGTGCCCTGCAGGACTGATCAGCCCAGCCAATGTTCTCTAGTGCATTTATGCTTTCATTCCTTATCAGAGCAAGTTTTTAAGATCAGATGATACAAGGTCCCTTCCTGAATCTTCTGACTGACACCATGCACTCTCTTGTCAGGTCATGAATGTAACACAATGTCTGGATTCCTCCACGGAAGCCTGATTATAACCTATTGATATAATTAAAGGGACTTGACTAACAGTAGAAGAGATTGGAATGCAGTTTGTTGAACAGGGCTGAAGCAACAAATAATAGAAGAGAAGGGAAAATTAATAGTGTTCATGACTAAATCATGGAAAGAGATTCAGGCCACGTAGCTGAAGCCCCTAGCAGAAAGTTTAAAAAGGAGTGTAAATCATGGAGCAGTCTTTCCCAATCAGCAGAGGGATACAGGGAGCTGCTGAACTCCCTTCCTACCTGCCACCTAATGAGATCTTCTTTGAGCTGCATGCGGAAGAGAGCTGCAATCCTCTTGTCAGCCAGTCACTGAGGAGGAAGTACCAGACCTGTGTTTCTGCTCTCCCTTCTCAAATGTGCCTGCCTGAGTCATGCTGAATCTTTTCTGCATGCCTGTCCAAAGACAGTGAGGACAACACTCCTTTGCCTTGCTAAGACAAAGGAAATGCTTACTCCTTAATTTCTAAGTTGAGGTTTACAAATAGGAACAAAATAGAGAATCTTGTAGTCGTTCCGGCACTTTCAATTCAGCTGTTGGCATTGATAAATTAATTTAAAAATGAAGTTTTAATGTAGTAAGAATGACACCATAATACCAACAACACTATCTAATTTCTTGTCACGCAATGGAATATTTTCACTACACTCTCTTTCCTTCTTTGCAAACTGGACGTTAAGAAATTGCATGTGCAAAATGCTGCGAAGGAGCATCCTATCTATGTATTTGAAGTGAATGAGTAAGTCTATTATGTAAAGCTAGTAATGTTCTTTTATAGCACAATAGTTGAAAACAATGAGCAGACACTGAATTAAAGTAACTGTCACAGAGTGGTTCTGTCAATACATATTTTAAAAATATGCCCATCTTTAACTATTCCACATAAATTCATAGGATTTTTTTGATTTAACATATAATTTACTTACCAAAAAACCCATATGTTCTGTTTTCCAGAGAATTTTCTGTGAATGCAAATAAGCCTGAAACACAGAGAAAAATCCCAGGATCTTTTGTTATTAGAGAGAAACAAAAGAATGACAGATAAAAACTTGAATAAAGAAGGAAGTCAAGTAAAAAATTTGACAGGGTATACTATTATTAAAGTGTATACAGGTGACAAAAGGGGAGCAGGGACAGGTGCCAATGTGCATATTATTTTATTTGGAAATGAGGACAATTCTGAGGTATTTCAACTTTCTCAGTCACTGGAGCACCAAAACCCCTTTGAAGGAGGAAAAGTGAGTACACAGATTTTACAGGTTGTGTTCATTTCTGTACTAGAAAAAAAAAAACTAAATCTATGCAAGTTCTTTAGAAAATTTGAGGCATTTCTTCTGTTTTCCACATCACTAGGTGAGGTATAGTCTCAGCTCTCCCTGTGTTTCACTCTTTCACCAGAGCAACCAAAGGGACATTTTACTTCTATTGTATCTAGCTGTATCTGTTGCTCTTCTGTCTCTTATGTATGTGCACTATGCTGTGCTGTTGCACAAACTTTGAATAATGTGCATGAGAACATATCAGTCTCTTACATCCCATCATTTTACCTTGCCATGGAAACTGGTGCTGTGAGCCTCCCTGAATGTATAAGCCTATAACCAGATAAAAAGGAGCCATGCACATCAGCCTGATTCTGATATCCATCATGCTTTAGGCTGTTATTCAGAGACTCTTAGTTGAGATACAGATATTTGCATAAGAATGCAGATCATCTGCATGATGTCCTAGTACCTTGGCTGGATGTTCTTCTAATTTATTAAACATATTACTCTGGGAAAGGAATTGCTCCATTTGGTCATCACCTGTGCAATGGAGATGGTTAACAATGATGGTTACCCTTAAGTAAAAAAGAAATATATATATATTCTCTGTAACTTTCTCATGTAGATTTATTGAAAGTTAGTGACTATATAATTAGAACTCCAACGAAAATACATTCCTTAAGAGATCTACCTCATTATCTCCAGCAATACTAAACCTCTTTTTTCCTGGAGTTGGTCTGAGTTTTTTCAGCCAGGATACTGTGAGATAAAGGTATTTACCCATGAATTGTCTTCCCTACTGAGGAGGATAATAAATCTAGTTACCTACAGGCACAAGGAGCAAGTAAAAAAGTGTCTTGAGTAGTACTTCCTTTTGCCTGGTACTACACAGGAGGTACCTTCAAAAAAGAAGAGTGAATATGTAGAAATCCCATCAGCGATCCAGCTAAGTCAATGGGTAGCCAGTGATGTCAAAGGTCTTAGGAAAAAAGATCTCTTTTTAAAAATCTGCAATATGAAACAATGTAATATTTTAAATTAAAGTATATAATATTTGCGAGGAATAATGGTTAATGTAGTAAAAGCCTTTCACTTTTATGTTCCTGATTTTTTATTCACATATCATATACTAAAAACATTTTAGAAGACTATATCAGTTGAGAATTCACAAGATCAAAAATGTTTTTATGGTAGATGAAAGTTGAGGAAGGGGTAGGGATTGTAACACTATAAGTTGAAAAATGAATCTTCTGTGTTTAAACTGAGACCTAGTAGGAGAGAGTCTCTGCCACACATCTTCAGTAAGGAAAATAAACCACATTAGGGGGTCCACTTATTCTGAATTTCTACAATTACACTTGAATTGGTCCCAGAACTGGCCTAGACAAATTTGTGAGCTTCCAAACTTTGGTATAATATTTTAAATAACTGTATTTTATTATTAAATATTGATACATTCAAAATTAAGACAAAAAAATTAGTCAGCCTATGTTCAATTGAAATTGGCCACGAAGGAAAAGGATTTGGTAAGTATTCTGTGTTCAATACCCTTGCAAATGTCTTCTGCTTAAGGATCTGCCTGACATTTGGAAAGGTGTTTGAAGTCACACTACTGCCACAGCTGGCTAATACAAATCTGTGTACAAATGAGGTCAGCTTCACTGCCCTTGCTTTCACCCCCTCTGTCTATCACATTTCCTTTGACTCTACCATGATTTTCTTTCTAACAGAGGTATAGTTAACATAAACCTCAGATAGTTTTATCCTTCAAGCATTGCTCAGCCAAAACACTTATTAGACGTCTTTAGATAGGATTCAATTTTCAAACTGCAAACTAAACTTTCCACGATTTGAGCAAATCTGGGGACTCTGGTCGAGGCATGTTGTAGCTCCCTCTCACACACATAGATATCTTCCTCTTGTGAAGGTCTGAGAACACAAGTGTGCACCAGGTCCTGCCCTGATGCTAAATTAGGATGGGGCTATAGTTCATAACCACACATGAAGATGGAAAATATTTCTAATGTACACTAATCTCTAAATCCTGAATTATACATAAAAATAAAACAGGAGACTAAGGCATATAATTTTTGAGTTTACATTTTATAGTGCTAAAATCCCCTAGTGATATTCAGTTATCAAGATAAATACAGACATATAGAGATATACGAATACATAAACTGAATTTGCAGGGAATGTATAACTTGAGTCAAAAAGGTTTGATTGTATTAAGATACTCTAGTCAGGTGAAGTTTGCTTAACCCATGTCAAAGAAATAGGTTTAGGTTTAACAAAATCTGACTAATCTGAGTTCATGAGGCATAATAAAGTGGCAAAGGGTTTATCATTTCTATGATGAACCAAGAAAAATTCTGCAAACAGCAATTTCTGTTTGGAAAAAGTGGAACAGCTGTTTTTTTTTTCCTGCCTACCCAGTCATGTTTTATATTCCACAGTGTTGAAAATTCAGAAAAAACACCAAACTTGTTGAAGTATCTATAATAAATAAGATCGTCCTGCTGGCTTCCATCTTATTTGTGATAACTGCTGTACACTCACACAGCTCAGATTAGATCTGATCTGGGAAGGGAAATCCACACTGGTAGACTTTTATCACTCTGAGAGTTGCAAAGAAGACTTCAGGGGAAGTAATAGGTTGAACTTTTATTTCCTGGGTCCTGAACTATCAACGAAATTATTATTTTTCCTCTCTGTGAGCTGATCAACATTACATACCCACTAATAGTGCCTTCCGAGCACAGCTGGTGTGTGTCAATTCATCTTAGACATGACTACCTCTTCTATTTCTCTGAAATCACCTCCAAGGGTCTTTTGTCACATCAGCTGTTATCCACACAAGCTTCCTCAAATGTTACACCTATTTGAGATGTTTCATCTGTTTGCTAATATTTCCTAGCTACCTCTAGATTTCTCCATACCTGGAGATTTCAGTGAGGTCTGTTGGAGTTTTGTCAATAAAGGATGAAGCATTAGATTTTAATCTTTTCAAGAGAGCAAACTTGCCTTTCTATTCTTTTGTAAAGTGCCGTGTAAATTTGAGAGACTGTAAAATTGTACTGCTGATAATCTTGGCTCTGATTTAGAGGTTTCATGAAAGGTCATCTATTCCAAGTAGAGTCTATGATATATTAAACCATTCAAAAGATTTCATTAAAAGAGTTTCAAAAGTACCTCAAAATATCAATAAATGAATCTTGCGAATTGAAGGTGCAATACTTAGGTGCCTTCATGGCCTACTTAACTCAGCTATTTTATTGAAAATGTCGCTGAAAACCAAGAAACATTGATATACCTTTACATTTCATCCAAATTGACACAATTTGCAAATATTTTTGTATTACAATTTTAGCTTACTTGCAAATAAAATATTTTTATTGGTTTTAGCCTACTTAGTACTTTGTCCAAATATTTGAAAACCAGAATAATTATATTGGATGTAGTTCTTCATCTCTAGGACATGCAAAGAGTGCCAAAAGGTTGTCAGCTACTAGCAGTATGATCCTAATTAGCTTTAAAATGTTGTCATTAAGTATTTGCATTGGCAAACAGAAAGATATCAGTGCAGATATTGTATATAGAAGATAAAGTTTTGGTTTTAAAATACTAATATTTTAATATTCTGTGAAATAAAATTCTATATCACAAGAATGAAGGTATTTCTTCACACAGCAAAATAGGAGATTAAGGTAGAATATTTAATATCTTCTTAAAGCTGAAAGAATATGAGTGTTGGCCTAAATGAAAAGCTATTCTGACTCATGACTGTTGGAAAAATAGGGATATGAGGAGCAATCAGTTTCACCACTTGGTTTACATCCATATCAATATATTAATTAGAAAAGAGTAATAGAATGCCCACTAGGGGTGCATTTTGAGTGCATTTCCAAGTACCACAAAGAGCAAAATGGGTTTTCAAGAATGTATTAAATATTACCATGCACTGTCTTTCATTTGTCTTACTGCCTGTTCTATCCAATTTGGAAAAATAAGTTAAAGTGTAACAAAAATCTGCCATAACATTTTCTGACAAAACCACTAAAGGCCTTCCCTGTAAAACTGAGAGAAGTTGGTAGTAATATGAATCATCTCTGTTTCAGTTTTATTATTGATGTTGAATATATTTGGAAGTACTGAACCACACGGGATTTGGGAAATGAAATTAGAAACTTTTCTTATGCTCTATTTGTGTTTTGGTTATATTAAATTTGCTCTTTCTTTTGCTTCTACAGCAAGTGGCTGGTTTCTAGAAAAAGTGGAAATCACAGGTGCAACTAAGAATTCAGTGCATCGCTTCAGCTGTAACAGGTCAGTAGTCCAGTCCATCATCACTCTGTACACGCTGTTTTCTTCTTCACAAGTCTCTCAGTTGCTTCTGTCTGGTTTTATAAAGCAGTAATGACTTAGTTTTTTTACAACGTTATGTTTTATCAGTACATCCCCAATCACTCTTGAACCCTTTGGCCAACATGAAACCAACTTGTCAAAAGAATTGATAGAGGAAGACACGAGATTTTTCCATGCAATTAAAACTGGATGATTGTTGGAGGAAGATACACAATTTAATGCCTTTGCCAAAAGACAGTATTCATACATATTTTCAAGAGGTAGAAGGTGTCTGGTGAACTATTAGCACATAATGCTAACAGTTCTGACAAACATATCAGGGGTAAGCAAAGAGGCATAGAAGGGAACCAGAAAGGAGGATGGTGGGATATGGCAGCATAGATTCAAAACTCGGGGAAAACATTGTGTATTTTATTGAGCAAAGGCAACATTAAAACTGTAGAATCCTTCTGTTTCAATGTTTGCTTAGTATGGGCCCAAGATATATTCAGCAAATAGGATAAAGATAAAAAAAACTTTACATAATGTAATGTAGAAGTATAATGTTGTAAATTTAGAAATGTATTTGGGTACTGGGTTGCTGGGGTAAATGGCGTCTAATGTACAAAAAGAAGATGTACTTCAGTCTGCATCAAACTGAAAAAATACCTTTTCAAAACTTGAAAATTAAATTGAAGGATATATTTGGAATGACCATTCACCACAATATATAGTTCACACCTTGAAGAATTTCAGAATAAATAACTGACGCAAACATATTCATGTCTTCCGAAGTGGAAATTAGCTTTTTAATGCATCTGGAGAACACAGAAGTGTGAAAATTTACAAGTTTCCTGTATCTAGAAAGAGGAATGTTACCTGGTAATCTGAAAACAGAAATGGTAGCCAAGAATATTTAATTTTATCCTTTCCCTAAATATTTCTGTAAACTTGACAATTAACTAAAGCCAAATCCCAGCCGCTGTACCCCAAAAAAGTAACTTCTTAAGTTCTTAGGTACTCAGTTGGACTCTACAGTCGAAATCATGAGAATGTGAGGCTGTTACTGACCTCAACAACATCAAACTTATTCCAACAACATCAAATTCCCCTTGATTCAACTTCCTCCAAATGCATGCTCAGATGCTCTCTAATCTTCTAGATACCTAAATTTAAGTTAGTAGGCATGAAGAAAAGTTTTTAAAGCACAATATCACTCAGATGTGCAACACAATCCATGGTGGGATTTTCAGTTGCACAAGTTTAGTTTTCAGAAACTTTTTTCGAAAAGTTTTCAGTTTCAAGCACATTTAGCTTGTGACTTGTGCCACTTCACTTCTTTTGCTTGTAAGAGTTCTCAGACCACACCAGTCAGAGGAAGATTCTTGAAGAAGACAGATTGCAGCAAACATTTTTTTCCAGAGATTTGTTTTTTTCAGTTTTATTTAAAATCTTATAGTAAAAGCACAAAGGTGTATAAGAGACCAACACAAGAACTTGAATCACATCATCCATGTGGGGGAGTGACTGGCACAGATTGATCCTCCGTGCTGCTGACAAGGACATTTAACCGGGGCCCTGGTGAGTGCAAAGCTATGTGCCTACCTTGAAGTAGATCAGCCTACTCAAACTGGAAGTTATTTAGTAGGAGAGATTAGAAGGTTAAACCTGGAGCACTCAGTGACCCAGAGGCTATGGAGCACTCCTCAGATAGAGGAAACTCTAAGTTCATGGCCCTCTTCCAGCCGAGACATAGAGCTCCTCATGGAGCTCCTCATCTCATGGCCTACTGAGTGAATGGGGAATGGGCTGGTTCTCTCACAAAAAGACTCCTCCTATACAAAGAACGTCTTTAAAAGATATTAATCACTGAGAAACCTGAATCCTTTGCTTAACCGTTTAAATGCCTGTTACTGTCTTAAGCCACTGGGGTGGCTTTATGATGTATCCCATATCGCCTACTCTATGCTGAGAAAATGCCTTTCTGTGCCTTTAAACTGAGCCTGAGAGGGAAGAGAAGGAAAAAAGCCAACCAGAGGAACTTTTTCAAGCAATTCTATGCTTCAAGGTCACTACTCCTGTCTGTTCTGCTGCTGTGGGGAGTGATAGCTGCTGCTGCTACAGAGAGGGGAGGAAGCACCTCCCTTGCTTCCCAACCAGCTCTCGGCTCTGTTTCTTCAAAAGGAGAGAGACAAAGAGTTAAATTCCTGTGTTTTCCTTGGACTTTGGTTTCTTCTTCTTCTCTTCTGGATTTGTTCAGAACACCAGAACAGCATCCGGGAGGCCCAGAGGGCCCCATGCTGACCCAGCTCCCAAAAGGAGAGAGAGAGGGAGCCACACCCACAGGAGGACTCTAAACTCTTCCAGGTTTCTCTCCACAGCAAGAGATTTTATTATTTAGCATTATTATTCTTTTCCTGTTAAATGCTTGTTAAATGAGTAGTTTTGTTTCTTCTTCACTCTCCTCCTAGGAAATATTTCTTTTCCTGAACCTGGTGGGGGAAGGGTAACTACAACCTGCTTTCTGTCAGGGGATATTCTCCTCTGAATTTGTCTCAAACCAGGACAGTTATCTAGCTTACACATCACACCTTTCCTAGGCTCTGTGACTTCCACATGCACTTACAGCTGCCAAAATCAGTTGTGTTTCAGCCTGGAACTGTTTATGTTCAGCCATGTCTCCCAGCTGCTGAATGGTGCAACTTCAGATGTTGCCACATCTAATGCCTTCCTTACCATCTGGGAATCCCTCCCACAACATCCCCTTCATAGATATCCCTTCAGGCAGACTGTCATAAACCTTCCAAAATATTAGAAGATTTTTAACTCTCTTTGGAAATTAATATCACTGTATTCATTGTTCTGGTTAAAATTAGTCTACCTGAACTTTGGACTCAGGTCTGTTTCTTATATAGCCAGCAGAAAAAGCTCCGTAGGCTCGTACTGAGTGAGAATTGGGCCCATCATACAACTCAATATTTTGTGAATCAACAGAGATGTGGGAAAGAGAGAATTCTTGGAATGAGTTACAAGGAAAATAACTTGCTATCACAGAACAGTTTTCCTTGCTCTAAATTATCCTGATTTTATATCATTTTTTGGAGCAATCTACTAGTTACCTATATGACCAACAAATAAAATTAATGTCTATTTCATAAATTTATTCATAAAGTTAATTACACTTTAAAATTACATATATATGAGTACTAAACCAAAAATTTTAAAAGTCACAATTTTCTTCAGGTTGGTTTCTGCTTCTCTATAAACCAATGTAAAAACTCTCCTAGAAAATCAAAGGTGCAGAACCAGGCTCTCAGGAGTTGTCTGTTTCTTAAGTTTTATATGTGCTGTGTCTGTGACAGGTCTTTATGTTTTTCTTCAGGTGGCTTTCTGAAAATGAAAGTGACGGCCTCACCATAGAGCAACTTTGTCCATAGCCACTTGATTTCTGATTCTTTCTGCATGTGTTGCTTCTCCAAATTCATGCTGATTTGATTTACTTCTCTTTTATAATTCTGAAAGCATTGTAATTATTGTGAAGAAAAGTCAAAACAATGTATTAAAAACATCACAGTAAATTAAACATGTCTAATGTGAACACAGAATTCTGATCCTATTATAGATGCTCAAAAACTTTGCATGATGGAACTTTAGATATCAGAAATTTAAATCCATAGCATGGCTCTGTGAACTTGAACTGATCAATCATAATGGGGGACATATGTAGTAACATACTCAAATATTTTTGTTTCAGTAATGATTTGTGGATAAGCTAAATTTTGCTCATTTCAAATCTGTCAGTATGTATTAATTTGATTATTTTCTTTTTTTCATTTTCAACATTTATTAAAATTTAGATTTTCTCAAAATCATCCTCCAAACAAACTGCACAACCCTTCAGCCTTACTGCTTCTCTTAAGACCATAACAGAGAGTAATAAATATCTTGTTATTTAGAAATTCACCCTGTGTCGGTAAGCCTCTCACTGACATTTGATTGTAAAATCTTGTAGCTGAGCCAGAACCTCAGCTGAGAACATTTAGATCCAAAGGGTCTCTTAAGAGAGGCTGTTATCAGTAACACTGCAATAGCTTAGGCAGGCTTAGGCAGCTCCCTGCTCAGCTTGATGATTTTTGATGTGCCTCTCCGTAGCTACCAAACCAGCTTTCCAGTGCTACATGTGGGAATGCCTTTATGTCAAAGGAAAGCAGAAGAAAAGCCCAATTATTTTTGCAAATGCACACCAAAAAAACCTGTATTTAGCTATAAATGCACACATTAATGTTTGATTTGGTAGGCTTTGATATTGCCAGAATTGACTCAGGAAAGGTTTAGGATACAGACAAGCCTGAAATGAAATCAGGATTTGCATACCTGAAGTTTCATGCATGTGATCAAAATACATATATTGTATATAAGTGCTATAAAGTATCCCTCTCTTAATGAAAGACTTCACCTTTTGTACCTCCAAAATCTAAAATCTTTCTGAAGATCTGAATTTTAGACCTGTTTCACCCTCAAACACTACCATGTTCTGTGGCACCAATGTGCTTTCTATAATTACAAGAATTAAATGAGTTTGTTATCTTTGTTGATAAAAGATTTTCTGGCTGCCTTTTTAATATGTTTAATGTTTATTTAATCACACTCTTCTGTGAAATTAGCATGGGAGGCTGACATCTGCATGAGTGATGAGATCTCAGTTGTTACTTCGACACAAAAAAAATAATAAATGGATCTATTTGGCCTTGGTAGGTAATCTGATCTTTTAACATAATTTTTATCTACCTATCTTTTTTTTTCGACAACTAATGTAAGGTGTTGATGTGGTCAATGTGAGGAATGGAACACTCAAATTCTTCTTTTTTTTTCTGCTCACACAGCTACCACACTCACTGGAAAGGATTTGAAATTTTATCCCCAGAGCCCGCAGTTCACTTAGTTGGTATCAGTATTCATTACGCTGAATCACTTCGTTGTGATCTATTATGTGATTTGTTTCATTATTTTGTGTTTCATTAATAGTTTGTAATACTAGCTTGCTTTTATGTCATTTCTGATTTATCAAGTGTAAATAATGCCTTCCTAATCTGTTTGTCTTTACTAACGTGGATACCGTCCTTCTGCAGCTGCTTTCCATACTTGAAAATTATTTTCTCTACTTATATAGGGTCTAAATCAGGCTTAGGATTTGCTTCCCTGGATCCAGAGCCGTGTACACAGCTCTCTCACCCTTTCAATAACAGGACCAGCACTGCAGAGGTCTTCATTTTGAGAGCATCACGGCTGCTCGCAGCACACAATACCAGGGGATCAATCTTGGATAAGGAAACCTGAAATACCACATAACCCCCTGCTCAGGTCTTGCTCAGAAGACATGCCAGTTAGCACATTTAGCTTGTGACTTGTGCCAAATCCCAAAAGTACTTCTTCCACATGGTGTACAGTGATGTGTGCTGTGTTTGGCACAGAAGTCATTTAATCTCTATCTCTTGCCAGCGGGATGAGTTTTGGAAAAATTTGCTGGCCAAAGACAGGGACATTACAAAGGTGCCTCCTCATGTGCACTCTGCTGTTCCTATACAGCAAGGGTTCTGTCCTGCTGTTTTCCTCCCAACACCCTGCCCAGCCTATGGAGAGCCTGGGCAGATATTGACACTACTGATGCTTCCATGGGGAACAGAGATGTAGCATGGAAAAGAGACTGCCTGGGTCAACCAGTAATCCAGGAATTCAACACACAAAGAAGTCTTGGAAGGAGCAATGAGATAATTCAATCAGCTGGAGGAGGCAAGGCTGTAGCAGAGAGAAATGTTTGACTTCTACTGCCTCTCCCTGTTGCAACTTGACTTTGAAGATCTGTGAAAGAAGGCAGATTAGAGGATTTTGCTCCTAACATGATTAAACATCTGATTTTGCACTGAAGAGAAAGCCTGATGTTGGGTGCTAAAATATTTACTCTGCAGACCATATCATAGACTCTTGGACAAAACTGAGTCAGAAAATGTCCGTTTAGGGTCCAGTATTAGTTTACTTTTTTCCTCACCCACATCTCCTGGTGGGCTGTTATATATCTGTTATTAGGTTGATCTAGATGACGCATTTCTGCCCTTTTAAGCCCTTAAGTATCTCAGTTTCTTTTGCTGCTGATGTTAAGGGTTTGAAAAAAGTATAATCATGTTCTTACTGGCTCACTGGGCCATTTAATATTCCCCCAGCAACTCCAAGTACTGTTTTTCTGAAACTCATCATACATAAGAAAGGACTCCTTCCTTTTAAGTACATATGAGCAGCTGTATTGCATCTATCCATCCTGTAGTTTGTCAGTTGTGGAAATGGCATGAGAATAAGAAAAAAGGAAGTACCAAGTGCTCCTTGGAGTTCCTTTAAACTCAAAATCTTTAAACTTTAAATCTTGGACGAATACCATCTAGTCCTTCACTGTTAGTATTTATAAATGTCTTTGCAAATATAAACAACCTCTTCTCACATTTCAGTCTGAAACGGTGCTTTGCAGTTCTCCACAAAGAAAGGCAGTAGACTGGAAAAGTTCATAAAATCCTCTGTACTTAGCTGTGCAAAGCAGTGTCGTAAGTTCCTATGCTGTGGCTAAACCTTTTTCTTTTGCTTGACTTAAATTCGTTTTAAACAGTGAATCAAGAAGGGGAAAGAAAATGGGACTTCTAATTTTCTTTTCAAACTTTTGAAAATTCTTAATTACATCTTACAGTGTCAGAAGGCATGCTAATGTTTCCTTAGGCATTGTATAAATGCTTTTCCCATTTATCATAAAATGTGATGTGCATGGTAGTTTGCTGGTTTTTGCATGCATGACAGCAGCAAAAGGGTTGTCAGCATTGTACAAGGTTGCAAGCTTGCTTCCTTAATGTCTTCCTGTGTCTGTCTTCTGCTATTATTCCTTACATATTTATGTCTATCTTTTATGATATATTTAAATACAAGCTATGAAGCAACTTGAAAGGTGCCTGACATCCATTTCTAAATAATATATGTGAATTTAAGAAATCCTGAGTTAAATCATAAAAAAAAAATCCAAAGAAATAATTTCTTCTCTCATAGGTAATTTAAAAACCCATATGCTATCTTCAAAGCATGGCTATTCTCTGATTAAAACTAGAATCAATCAATCAATCAATCAATCTCTCCATCATGTACAGTTCAATATATTTATCTGTTTCTAATGTTTAGACATTCTGGAAATATAATAAAAAATAATAAAACAAGCCTAAAATGTAAGTATATGCCTAACCAGTGAGTATATAATCATTCCCACTGCTCTGATTTATAGTCTTCCTTAATTTAGCTGTACGCCTAAGAACCCCACAAGGTTGTGTCTCTTACTCTGAGATCTCATGTGGTGGGTGTGTGTGTTGGCATTTTCACATGAACCTTAGCATGCTACAGAAAAGAGACTAAGATGTACCAAATACATGTATCAATATCAGGATGTTATAAAGCAATTTCAGAAGCCAGGGAACCTTCCAGAGTATTGTTTGTAATTGCAAAAGTGGGCTGACATATGGAGATACTTGATTCATCCCTCTTTTACAATTTTAAAAGTAAGTACAGAATTCGAAAAATGTTTCTATATGAATCTACATGTAGACCTATAAATAAAATAATCTACAGTTAAATAAAGAAACCAATTGCTGTTTATACTTTTAAAAATAGACTGTATTTTAATATTAATTTTCTAAACAGCATACCAATTTATGAATCTATTTCTGATTTGTGCCTATGTTAATTTGCTGGAATATTGTCCTAATTGACAGGAAATGTATCCTCCCTTTACAATGAAATATCTCAGGTATCAGAGCATACAGTGGCATATGTCTGTCTGAATGAAGGTAGTTGGGCAAAAAGACAATTAAGTATTTTAGTGCATAAATGTTAAACATACAGCCTAAATACAACTTCCACTGACACCTGTGTGTATAGTTTAAACATGAACCTATTGAAAATACCTAAAACCCATGAACATTTTGAAGAATGGCTCATACTTGGTGCTCCTAAAGAAATTGATTTCATGTGCCTCTGTGCCTGGGGGCACTGTTTTAACATGGAAAAATAGTTAAAGCCAGTTGTGTGGAAGATGTAGCAGTGAGACTATGTCCAAATGAGTGAATGAGAAAATAAATGTTCATCAGATTCTCCATCAGGTCAACCCAGTTTTATGTCAAACACATCTAGACGGAGGGAAGCACAGTGCAGGAAAAGACACTGAGTGCCTTTGGGAGAGAAATAATATTAGAAGATAGTTAGAAGAGGGAAGAAGGAAGGAAGGAAGGAAGGAAGGAAGTGTCACCAGGGAACTCTTTATTAGTTCCTTTATTTCTAACAGGGGCTACTCAGGAGCTCTGCTCAGCATTGCAAGCCCTGCCAGGACAGCAGGATTATGCACAATTCCCTCTTGATGCAGAACTACTTCCCAAAGGACTGACTAGAGTAAGAAAGGCAGGATTTTGTGCCAGAATGCTTTCATAGGTTGTCAAATCCAGGTACAATGAGCTCATTCTGACGCTTCAGTTGGTCTGAACTAGAAGAAAGTGCAGAAACCAAAGCACTAAACTGTAATTGCCAAAAGTACTGCGAAACAAAAGAAAATAGATTTTGGAATAATTTTGAATGGATGTATTCGAAAATTGATTAGACCTGTAGAGTATAATGATATTCTAATGGCAAAATGAGCAATATACAAGCAAAAGTTTGAGTGTATTTTGAAAGGGCAGTCTGTCCAACACAGCTAAAGAGGAGATGGAAAAGTATCATTGTTAGGAACCTGAAGAACTGAAAAATACTTTAGAGTAAAGATAAGAGGATTGGAAGCTTATTTCCAGGACATTTAGGTTTGAGGTGATAACAGTCTACAGTGAAAAAACAGAAGGGCATACACACACACAAAAAGTATTCCTAAAGTAGACCAAGATTCTAAGGGGCAAAAGAGTTGTAACTCAGAACAAAGAAAAGTAGTGATACCCATAAAAATGTTTCCTTTAAGGAAAGGTGGAGAAAAAGGAAGACATGAATAAAATCTCATTCAGAGAAAAATTAGCTCTATATGAGAAATGAATCTACTGGGTTATCTGTACTTGATTTATGAAATATGTGTTTATGTCTGCAATCTCATTTTTGTCCTTCAATTATATTTTGTAATTAATAATTTCTGAGGTTTGGTAACAACATTGGCTTGCTGAATGCATGCTGGTTTGTACACTGTGTGTATACAAACACTTCTGGCCTTGATACAGCTCCACAGAAGTTATGCCAGTCTAACAGAGAGGAAATTTGGTTCTGTTGTTATTATTATTATTATTTGGGATCCTTTTCATTTGTTATCTTTCAAGTGAGAAAACAAATCAGAAGACATTCCTCTTATCAAGTATCATACAGTCTTTAATTTAAGTTTAAATGTTCATCTATTGCACTGCCTTTCTTGTAACAGAGAGCTATTGTTAAAATGAAAATCAGTGTGAAAGAATATTATTTCCTCAAATGCAACAGTAGCTGAATCCAGGGAGAGGAGAGGAGAGGAGAGGAGAGGAGAGGAGAGGAGAGGAGAGGTATGGGTCACCTCCTAATCCTATCAAATTCTATCCTTTAGTAGTGGTTCAGGGCAAATACACCAGAAAATTTGTACAACATATGGAGCAGGGAGGGGAGGATGTAGGGACACTTGGCCCCAGCAGTTACCTTTTCCAATTGGCAAGCAGTGGAGTAGCCTTAGGCAGGATCCTATGATCTCTGAAGATATCTCCTGCATTGCTCAGAGGCAGCTTCTGCCCTTTTAGTATATTGGGCCTTGATCTCCTCCATTTTATTCTCTCCTTCTTAAATCTGACATCTTTGAGTTACTCTCTTACCCCACCTGCAGCCCAAGAAATTTAGGTTAGGATTTCAGCTCTAGGAGCACAGTTGTTCCCCCACTGTCACTCATATCAATCTGTAACCTCCATTATAAGTTTGTGGCACTGTTTAGACCTGTATATGTCAAACAGACTCAATTAAAGTAACTTCAAGTATACACTAAACCATTTTATTGAAGACGTAACTATAAGAAACCTCTGGGGAAACCTTATAGCACCTTCTGCTACCTAAAGGGGCCTACAAGAAAGCTGGAGAGGGACATTTCACAAGGGCATGTAGTGATAGGACAAGAGGCTTCAAACTAATAGAGGGCTTCAAACTGATATACATTTACATTAGATTAGCTACGGAAAAAACCTGATTACCGTGAGGGTGGTAAGGCACTGCAACAGATTGTTCTCCAGAAAAGCTGGGGAGGCCCCATCCCTGGCAGTGTTCAAGGACAGTTTGGATAGGGTTTTGAACAACCTAGTCAAGTGGAAGGTGTCCCTAGCAAAGCAGGAGATTGGAACTGGATGATCTTTAAAGTCCCTTCAAACTCAAACCATTCTGTGAAATTGAATAATGCTGAAAAAATGTTGGTTATAAACCACAAAGTTGCTGCTAAATTAGCTTTATTATTAAGCACCTTCTCTGCTCACAAGGTAATCCTGGAATCATAGAATGAATCATAGAATGGTTTGGGTTGAAAGGGACCTTAAGTGAATATATTGTATTATATATAGGTGCTGACTGAAGTATTAAAAGATATCTTGAGAAAGAAGCAATTTGTATTACAAGTCTCAGGCAAGAAAGATCATGTGGATTGTATGAGAATAAAATACAGGGATCCAAAAGGAATAGAAATAAAGTACAGTTATACCATTGTAACAGAGATTGCATAGCAAATGTGTATTATTTAAGACCCATTATGTGACAATGTAATTAAAAGACTCTTGTGTGATAACATAGCAAAATAACTAGTCAAATTAGTTTCATATGTGCTTTTCATCTACCGAAGTTTGATTTTTGTGTGCTCAGCACTCTTTGAATACTGTAATGCATGCTGCAGTCTTTTCTTGAAATCTGGGGTATATATCAGTAAAAGCTAATTTCCTAAAGGCAATTTTATACTTACCATGTACATTTAAGAGTTAGAAGGCAGATTTCTCAGCTGTCCATATGACTTCTTCTGTTTAATTAATGAAGTTAAAGGGACTATATTTAGTCACAGAGCTTAATGTAACACTGCCCTATTACAGTCTCACTGTCATTCTTATTAAGATATTCCAGAAACGTGGTTGAACGAACTCACTGCTCTATTTTAAGAAGGGAGAAGGCATGCTCATAAAATATTCCAGAGGTTTAAAACAAAGAAATAAATTTAAAAGGTGAAGAGGTCAATTAGTTGCTCATCCCGTGTGGCTGGAGATGCGGGAGGACAGAGAGGGCAGAAGGGACAAGGGTGCGCGGTAACTGCGCCTCCACCCCGCCAGCAGCCCGAGCCCTGTGATTCCCGTGCGACTCTCGGAGGCAGGATGCTAGTGGCCTCCCGTGACCGAGGAGCCACAGTACATTTGTGTCCCCCGCCGGGCTCCGAGGGCGACGGCTGCCGCGGGCCGCCCTGGGGAGTCTGTGTTCCTCGGCGGAGAGCGGCGCCGGCTCCGCCCGGGACGGCTGCTCCCGACCTCTGCTGCTCCCCCCGCTCCGACCTGCGAACAGCCGGCGGAGCCAGCTCTGCTACCGAAACACCCGGGTGAGCTCTGAGGACCGACCGTGCTCTGTGAGCAGCCGGGGCTGAGAGGAAAGGGGCGGGGAGCGGTGAAAGGCGTCGTGAGTTCGCCTGGTGAATTTTACGCCTAAAATACGATTTCTCCAGGTGGCGGAATAAAACGGTGTCTCCTCACCTTCCCCCGAACGCCTCTGAGGCAGCGTGAGTCACGGCACAATCCGAGAACTGCACCTCGCAACAGCGTTTCACAAAGTTAGGGGAGTGACGGCAGTGCTGCCTACGGGACAGCGGCCGCCGCCCGGCGCGGGGCTCGCCGGCCTGGGCACTCAGGGCGGATCCGCTGCGGGCTGGTCCGGGCGGCACGGCGGGGCATCGCTGCCCGCGGCTGCCCCCGGTCACCGGGGCAGCGGCGGCTCCCCCCAGTCCTAGGATGCCCACTCGCATTGAGAAGCCCGGGGGGACCCCCGCCCTCCTGGCCGCCCCGTCCTCATCCACCCGCGTCCCGCCACTCCACCCCCGCGCCGGCGGGGCAGACGCAACCCAAACTGTTCGGAGGACACCGGAGATCGGCAGCGGAGCTGGCGGCAGCGCCGCGACCCCCGGCTCCCGTGGCCCCGGCCCCGGGGGGGAACCGGCCACACCCCACCTCTCCCCGCCGACCGGCTCCCTCGCCGCC